>JBBPBQ010020322.1:46511297-46533968 GCA_037974755.1 Cicer yamashitae | reverse complement strand
TTTTATAAAATTTGTGTGTTTTTAGTTTTTTTTTTAAGATTAAAAACATCATTTTTATAATAAGGAGTGACAAAAAAATGAGCAAAACTTTGTAGGGACTAAACTGAAAAATATGTTATTTTGTGGTGACTAAAAACTATATTTAACCTTTATTATTAATTATCTTAATAAACTTTCATTATACTATAATTAGAAATATATTCTCTCTAATAAATTTTTCATTTTTAATTTATTATTATTTTTGAGTTTGAATTTATTTATTTTATCCGTTTATATATTAACACCTCGTATCTTTCAACTTGACATCTTTGCGTTTTAATTTCTCTTCTTAGAGAATTATAATTTTTATTGCGATGATATCATTTGTTTACTTTGTCCTCTCTTGCTTCTTTCATTTTTATACTGTTTTTCTCTCTTAGTTTACCATATATTCCCATGTTGATTTTAAAGCATATCAATGTTGTTGATCTTTAATTTGATCATACCTTCACGTTTTCAACCAAGTTGTTGTTGTATTTTATGGTTAATCATTTTTATTTCTAGATTATTTTCTTTTTAATGAACTATGTACTATATTTATAGGATATTATATCACTTTTTTGTATATTTTATAATGTATATTGGTCAACATAAATTTATATTATTTTATTTATTTATTTATTTATTATTTTATTATAAAAAATAATAATTTGTGCAAGACACGAGTCTCACGCTAGTTTAATTTGTATAAATAAATAGTACAAATTTTTTTTATATGTACATCTAATTAAATTACGTGTACTATTTATATATTTATATATTTGTAGATAGATTTTAAAATTTTATATAAGAAAGTGTATTATAGTGTGATTTTTTTAATTATATATTGTGATGAGATTTAATTGGATATTTTTTTAGTTATATATTGTGATGTGATTTAATTGATGTGTAAAAATGTTTAACAATGTCAATAAATATAAGTTAATCTCTATTAAAATTCCCACTAACACAAAAATCGATCCATTACAAGTGGATTACACCATAACTATCTCCAAATCATTAAACATTACAACACCTATTCTTATTAAATTTAATATCTCATCCTATAATAGGCATTCTTTCTAGAGTAAGTCGACATAAAATCTCTAATTTGATACTATGAAGTATGAACCATTCAACACTTTTGTATACCAATTTCCTTTATATTAATAAATTTCCTCCATAGTGCTATGCTATTGTCTTGATCACCTTGTGTTGTTATCATCTAGACAACTTACAAGAATTAAAAACCAATGTGATAATGAGTATGAAAAGCCATATATTTGGATTTAACTAGTTCCAAGACAACAACTTCACCTCCTCCAATCCTCTCTTCAAATTAAAAAAATATATATTAAAAATTGATTCTATTTCTATCTTTTTATATAATTCAAACACAACCAAACCACACTGCAAAGTTTCGTTTATCCAAAACTCTATTGTTTCCGCACAATCTAGCAAAATGGCTCATGTTTAAATATTGAATTTATAAGTGCAAATTCCACCCCTAGAGAACCCAAACTTAGTCCCCACAATTTTGAAAACAAAGAGCATTAAAAACATAGTCACATTTCCTGTACAAAAATATTCCTTATCATTAATCATATATCTCCATAACATATTATCTTTTATCAAAAGTTTATCTTATAATAATCTCTACGTACACAAAGATTGAAACTTTTGATGGAATTATTTTATTTCACATAAACAAATTTGCCTTGAATCTTCTTTGATTAATTGTTTATGAATCACCTTATATGTTTCGCATTTGCCCCTTTCGTTTATTTTATTTACACACTCCATTAACAACTCCTCCTCCAGACAAAATAACCATCTCCTCCACTCCCAAGATACCTCTACTCAAGAACCCATGTCACCACTTTCGTTCAAAAATTGCGAAGACTAAACTTAAAAATTTGTTGTATTTACAATACTAAACATATATATTTAAGCAGTTGTATTATTAAAACTCAACAGTTAAGTATGTTAACTTCATAAGAAGTCTTTTATGTTCCTAAAAAAAAGGCATTCGTATTGCAGCTATTTCAGACAAAACTACAATTTTTGATTCCTTAAAAGTATGTTTGGGAGTTAGGTTTTGGAGGAGTTTGGAATAGAGGGTTTGGGATGGTTAAGTCTATATTTTGTTATATATGGAAGATTTATAAAAAAAATGAAAGAATAACATGATAAATGATCATAAAACATCTCAATTCTACTGAACAATTGCTCTAAAGACACATGTTAGCAAGATCATTGAGAGTTATAAGGTGGCTTGACAGTAATGGGTAGGGGAAATTAGGGATTGGGAGGTATAAGGTGTTGGGTTCGATCCCCGCACACTAACTTTCTAGCAATTACTAACAATTAAGTTTGATTGTTTCAAAAAAAAGTGTTAGCAAGACCCTTGTTTAATTATCTTTATATTCATGATGTGACATTTGTCATCTTAATGTATTCTTTGTGAATGTGTGTCTCCTTAGCTTGGTTATATGGTGTTTTGATGTATGTCAAAACTAGGATTTAGCATAGGTGTTATAGTGTCTTTATTGATCTCAATATGCACTAAGTTTGGGAACCACAACTAATTGAGAAAATAAATTTTAATCATGCATGGCATTAGGTGTATGTTAGGATTCCCTTTAAAATTTATGGAAATGCATGAAATCATTTTGAAATCATTATTACATCTATAAACAATTCATGAAGTCTTTTAGTCAATTTATTTCTGCCGTTAAGTTGCTTAAAGAAATTTGACGCACATGAATACATTCACCTAATGTATGAATTGATTCATACAAATCATCTGATCTCATGACAAATCAGGATTAATCATTGGGTTTTAGAGCATATATGAATTGATTCATACTTATTCTTGAATCAGTTCACATGAAACTTTTCAGTTTTTCAATGCATTAAGTTGGGTTTTCTCATTCGATCCTTTACCTATAAATATCATGCATCTCGAAAATTACATTTCAATATTTATTCTTTTTCTTGGTATGAGAAATTTGAGAGAGAAATGGTGGGGTATTTTTTTCTTGATGTATGTTCATGGTGTGAGAATTTGTGGGATATCAAATTCTACAATTTGTGAGAGACTTCAATGTAAAGTGGTGTTCTTCAATTGAAGGGTTTAGGTTCAAGGAATTGAAGAATGTTCTTCAAAGTCGTTATTTTTTTAGTGTTTTTTGGGAATGAATGGATTTTTCATATTGTAACTCATTTTCAAAAATCTTCCAATCATTCATATCAATTGTTAAAGGAGGACACTTTTATATTTTTTGTTTGAGGACTAAATATACACTACACGTGAGGAATAAGTAGTGGAACTCGTATAAATCTCGATGTCTTTTTCTTATATCTTATCTTTTAATTTTTGCATAGTTTATTGTTCATATGTTCTTGTATATTGATTGCAATTTATTAGTTTTAGTAAAAGTTTTATGTGTTAAAACTATGTTTTTCAATTTGGTTGATCTTAAATTAAAATTTGAATTTTACTTGTGCAAGTTTATTTTGTTTTAGTTGGTACTTTGATTGATATTAATTTTTGTTATTGTTGAATTAATTGTGGTGTGATCGAAGCAAGTTTTCATATAGTTTAATCAATTACCTTGTTTTGGTGCAGATTGTTTGAGACAAATTTTTGTGTTATGAATTTTCTGCGTGTTTCTAATTGATAAAAAAAAATTCGCTGAATTGTAAAAAGAACTCTACTTTTGGGAAAAGTAGGTGACTATTTAACACCCCTTCAAAAGTCTAGATATAGCACTCCGTTTTCACATAACTTCTTGTGATGATGTTTGTGTTGATTTTATGAGCATGCTATGTTTTGTTATGTGATGTGTTGGGTTAATAGAATGAACATAGGGTATTTTAATCGAATAAAAACCGTTAGAAGTTTCGAAAGTAATTTAGTATCTTTTGCCCAAATAATAAGGTAAGGGTGGGTAGAATGAATGAGAATTTCGCATTTCCAACTGTCTTGGACTTGCTCAACTGGTAGGTCTTTTAGTAAATTAAATTAATTAATTATGATATGTGACTATGATAGCAAATAAAACATAGTAGATACAATTTAAGATGTGTAATGATTATTACTATATGTATTATGAATATTTTGGCTGAAATAAAGCTAGTAACACACTATTTAACACACGTTATTCTACATACTCTTTTAGATTGGTTAAAATCCACATGAGTCTCATCAAATTCATATGGGACCCAGATGATTTGGTGGGACCTGTGTAAATTTTAACCAATTAAAGAGAATATATTAAAAAATGTGTGTTCCTAGTACTCCTCTTTTTATTGATAGGTGGTAATTGTGTATGTTGTTATGAATGTGATGTTAATCATGTGAGTTTAAGTGTGTAATTGTGTACTGGATAATTATGAAGTGTTATATCATGTTAAATTCCATAAATGTGACTATATGTGAATTATAATTATGATATATGAAGCTATGAGTTGTGATTATCAAATTATGTTTTGTGAAATGTAAAATTGTGATACACTTGACTCATGTTGACAATGTTTATCATTAAGGAATAACCTATGATGGTGAATGGAGGAAGGAAAATGTGAGAGTTGATATATCTAGCATTTTATGTTCATGACATTTATAAAATGTCAAGGTTGATAATCTAATATTTGGGAAAGTACAACTAATATTGGGAGATTCCTATGTAACCCAAATATTAGAAGCTACCATGCAACCCTAATTTAATCTTGACTAGCCACATACATGAGCCTCATATTTAGTTGGGTGGGTCTATGAGAATGTGAATGCCCATCCACCATTAGTGACATAATGCCATGTCTCCTCACCAAGTATTTTAGGGTAGTTTGGCACCATATTACATGTGAAGTGTTTAAGATGTGAACATATATCATTTGTGCATTTTGAACATGTGTGGTTATGTATGAGTTCATGTAACCGTATATTATTATGTAATTATGATATATGTGACAATGTGTGTTTGTAAGCATGTTTGTTCTACTTATTTTATACTATTAATATGATATCAAATTGTTCACCCCTTCATTGTTTGTGTTTGGTATTGTTGGCATATAAACATCCAACAAACTACAAGTGACAATGTTTGTGGTCGAGGAAGTTGATGCAGTTTTGCATGTTTAGAGTTTTTATTAATTATGTATTGTTGACGTCCTTCTAAACATCTTTATTTTATGGAATTCTCATGCTCCGATAGGTGACATTAAGATGAAATTAATTATTTACTTTTGTTAAGTATTAAAAAATTATATTAAATTACGTTAGACTTCAAGTCCGTCCAATTAATAATGGTAGTTTGTGACTATTTTGCGAGTGTGTTACGTGGACAATGATATCTTTTACTTGTGTGCAAAGTTTTTGATAAACCATAATCATTTTACTAATACAAAATATTGTTTTAGAGGTTTAAGATGTCACCCTTGAAGCCATCATTGGTTTTAGTGTTATAACTATGTGACATAATTGTTACAATCGTCCGATAAAAAATAAATGATTGAAATTAGTTATAGTTAATTTTGTTAATATGTAATCTGAACTATTCAATATTAAATTAAAGGTCGAGAACATTTAATATGTAGCAATTTCAAGTGCATGCAGCCAATTCTAATCTCATTCTATAATATTATAAGTGACGGTTTTGACACATTAAAAAATGTTATATAAATAAATTTTTGACTTTTTAATTTTTTTATACAATAAATTTATGATTCAATATTGTACCAAAAAAATTTATGATTCAATATTGTACCAAAAAAATTTATGATTCAATACTATACTTTTCATTATCAAAATAGCTATCATTAAAATACTTTGAATTTAATCCTCCAATAAATCAATGACAATCTTCTCCGGCATAGGACCTACCAATAATTCTCAAAGTCAATTATTAATTTTTTTTAGTCATCCTAACAAATGTTTTAAAGATACTTGTTAATGAATTAAAAATCAAAATCAAAATAAAATTCTATGTTAAAAAAATCGAATTTTAAAAAATTAAATACATCACTTCTAAATAAAATTTCGACTTTAAATGTCTTAACAAGTATTTTGAGACACTTGTTAACATTTCTTTTCTTTTTTGTCCGTCAATTACTAATACTTTTTCCTTGTATAATTAGTTACAAGAAAAATTAGACATTTATAAAAATCATAAAAAAAAAAAAAGAGAAATCGGTGGAGTTTGTTAATTAGGAAAAGCCATAAATTCTTAAGGCAAAATGCCGTCCATAAGTTATCGCTATCACGGGAGAGATTGTGGAAAAATGAAAAAGTCCAAATGCCATGACATAATTTATTTTAATTTAATTTAATTAAATTAATCTTTATTGTATTTAATTTATTTTTAAAGTTACGACGCCGACAGAGACAACCACCTCTCAGGTTTTTATTAAACAACAATTGAACAATTCAATTAACTCCCTAAATTAATTAATAAAATTTGAGCTACCAACAAAGTGGAGGATCATGCTAACAGCTTTCTATATTTTTCTATATAGTTTTTTTGAATAGAGAAAACTAATAGTAAGTTACAACGACTACAATAGTCATCATCATAATGGGAACAATGATTACTCAAAACAAGTATTTTTTTTTATTTATAAGTTGTCTAGAACATATTTTCACTCGTTTTAAAATATCTTTTTAAGAATTTACCTAATTGCTATTTCTATACATATATTCAACTAAAAGGAATACTTGTTTTTTTATTTAAAAAAGACTAACTAATCTACATTAATAATTTTTGACAACTATTTATTCCCTTGCACACGCTTATTCCTCTCTCCGCGTCTAGCTTTTATTGAAAGTGAGTGCCAACTAAGTTTTTTGCTTAGTTCTTAAATACATAAAATGCTGTTTTGCTATAATAATTAAGAAAATCTAATCTAATAAGTTATAAAGTTAACTATGACAAACAATGTAAATAGTATTCCAATTTTGTTTATTAAGATAATTAATAAAAATATAAAAATTAAAAATTATACACCCTCAATCTTAAGTTATTTTATACTGACAATTTATCAAAATATAATAAATAAATAAATTTATATATTTCATGAATTAACATATTATAATTAATTATTGTGGTATAAAATAATTTTATACAATACATTACTTTTAATTTGAAAAAAATAAATGATATATTATTAATATAAAATAATTTTACTTTAACATTAAGTGAATATTTTGCATTGTCAAAACATGTTTACAAGCAAAAAAAAAAAAATAGAATGTTAAACTTATAAATGAATTATAAAACAAAATCTAAAAAATAAAGAATTACATAGAAAAAAAAACAAATAAACCAACCAAAAAAAACTATAGTCTATTTGGAAAAAAAATAGAGAGAGAATCTGGTGGGCTTTGAGCTGTGATTTAGCTGTCCTTTTGATGAATTATTTCATCACCACTCTCTTCCCCTCTCTCTCTCATCACACACTCATATACATCTTCACACACAGTTCCAAAATCCCTAGAAAACCAAAAAAACTCTCTTCTTCATTCTCTCTCTCTACCTCTCTCACAAACCCTTCAACCACATTTTCCATTTCCATTTCTTATAGATCTCACAACAAAGCTATAAACTTTCCCAAAACCCCACTTCAAAAACCAATTAAGTGTTAAACAAAAAAAAACACATACACACACACACATTTCAACAATCTACATTCACTAGTGTTCATTTGTTTTTCAGATGCCTCAGGTGAGATGAGGAAAAAAGGTTATCATTCGAATCCGTCGTGTGTTGTTGTTCTTTTTTCATTCTTCCTAGGTTTAACACTACTCTCTTCCTTAAGTGTTGTTTCATCGTATCATGTCTCAGATGGGTCCCTCACAGAAAATGAAGCGATGTACATCAAACATCGCCAACTTCTTTACTATAGAGACCAATTTTGTGATAGAGGTGAAAATGTTACGGTGGATCCGAACCTAGTTTTTCAAAACAACCGCATCAAAAACGCTTACGTGGCGTTACAAGCTTGGAAACACGCCATTCTTTCTGATCCACGAAACTGCACCGTTGATTGGGTTGGTTCCAATGTGTGCAACTACACAAATGTTTACTGTGCACCCGCGTTGGATAACCCTAAGATCCAAACCGTTGCCGGAATCGACCTTAATCATTGTGACATTGCCGGATACCTACCGGAGGAGCTTGGTCTTTTGACTGACCTTGCGCTTTTCCATGTCAACACTAACAGATTCTGTGGAACTGTTCCTCATAAATTTGAAAAGCTGAAAATCTTGTTCGAGTTGGATCTGAGTAATAACCGTTTCGCCGGAAAATTTCCGGAAGTTGTTCTCCGGTTACCGGAGTTGAAATTTCTAGATCTGAGGTTTAATGAATTTGAAGGAACGGTTCCGAAGGCGCTTTTTGATAAAGATTTGGACGCGATTTTCATCAATCATAACAGATTCGTTTTCGATTTACCGGATAATTTTGGTAATTCGCCGGTTTCGGTTATTGTTCTGGCGAATAACCGTTTTCACGGATGTTTTCCGGCGGGTTTCGGAAACATGACGAATTTGAATGAAATTATTATGATGAATAATGGTTTTCAATCGTGTTTGCCGGAGGAAATAGGGCTTTTGAAGAATTTGACGGTGTTTGATGTTAGTTTCAACAAGTTTTTGGGACCGTTGCCGGAGGCGATTGGAGGAGCAGTGAGTTTGGAACAGTTGAATGTGGCGCATAATTATCTTTCCGGTAAGATTCCGGAGAGTATTTGTCAGTTGCCGAATTTGAAGAACTTTACTTATAGTTATAACTTCTTTACCGGTGAACCACCGAGTTGTTTGGCTCTTCCGGCGGTTGATGATAAACAAAACTGTTTGCCGGCTAGACCGAAACAACGGTCGGAGAAGTTATGTAAGTCCTTTTTGTCTCATCATATTGATTGTAATTCTTTTAGATGTAAAGCTTTTGTTCCTTCCCTACCTTCACCGCCTCCTTCACCGGTGTTTTTGCCACCACCATCGCCAGTGCTTTCGCCTCCACCACCAGTGTTATCTTCGCCTCCACCACCAGTGTTATCTCCACCGCCACCTCCGCCACCGGTATTCTCATCACCTCCACCTCCGCCACCGGTTTATTCACCACCGCCACCTCCTCCTTCACCACCACCACCTTCACCGCCGCCACCACCTCCTCCGGTGTATTCACCACCTCCACCACCACCATCACCGCCACCACCACCTCCACCGGTATACTCTCCACCACCACCACCTCCGGTGTACTCTCCACCACCACCTCCACCAGTGTACTCTCCACCACCACCTCCACCAGTGTACTCTCCACCACCGCCACCACCATCACCGCCACCTCCAGTTTACTTGCCACCTCCATCACCACCACCACCATCACCAATATATTGTGTTAAGTCTCCGCCACCTCCACCACCAAATTCACCACCGCCTCCACCTCCTCCGGCTCCTGTATTCTCACCACCACCACCTGTACCTTACTACTATAGCTCACCTCCTCCGCCGTCACCTCAGTCACCTCCACCACCACCTCATTCGCCTCCACCACCACCTCATTCACCTCCTCCCCCACCTTATCCCTATTTATCACCACCACCACCTCCTCCAGTTCACTCACCTCCACCACCGGTCCAGTCCCCACCACCACCATCTCCACCACCTTGTATAGAACCTCCTCCACCTCCACCACCACCTTGTGAAGAACATTCACCACCACCACCATCACCATCACCACCACCACCACACCAAACACCTTATCACCCACCACCATCTCCATCACCACCACCAGTATATTCATCACCACCGCCACCACCAGTATATTCATCACCACCGCCACCACCAGTCTATTCACCACCACCGCCACCAATTCAATACAATTCACCACCACCACCTACTCCTGTATATGAAGGGCCATTGCCACCTGTTGTTGGAATCTCATATGCATCACCACCACCACCACCCTTTTATTGATTCTTTTGAGAACTTCTCCTCTTACCCTTTTTCCCTCTCTACCAAACCTTAAAACACATTCCAAAAGTTCACATTTTTATCAATCAATTCAGTCATGCATGCATACAATTGCGACTCTCATCGCATGTTTAGAAGTGAAAACAAAATCAAACTACAATAAACCAAGAGAGAAAACCTTGAAGTAGGGTTTTTGTGTCAAAAATCAGCTTAATTAGTCTTTGTTTATGGGTCAATAGAAAAATGAGGTTATGGTGGAATTGAAAGATGAGGTAAGAGGAGAATGTCTCTATCCCATATTGATTTGAATTGTTATGGATATTCAAGTTGTGTAATAAAAATGGCTGAGAAAAGAAGAGTAGGTTGCAGACAAAAACATGTATGTATGGGGATGAATGAATTGGAGACCATGACACCATAATTCAAGGCCTGCAAAGATCAGTGAGTGGCAATTTCTGATGCTGCTAATACTGTTCTTGTTTGTGGAGTTTTAATTGTTATTGTCTCTCTTATATCATACTTTTTTTTTTTTTTACTTATTTTTTATTTTTGTTTCTTTTGCATTGCAATTTATAGTATAATTTATGAACATTTTACATGTATTGATTTTCTGAATTGAGGTAATTCCTTTCTCTTATCAGTGTCTCAAATATTTTTCTCTGCTATTAGAATCTTCTGTATGCTTTATTTATACTTCACCTTGCCACTTTAATGTTTCTCTGCATCCACATTCTATATCTTATGAGCTGTGGAAGTTTTTCCACCCCTAATCTGTCTTTGAATTGGAAATGTCTGTAACTGGAAGCTCATAGAGCCACATTTGTGCAAATGTGGTTCCATTTACCCTATGTTCGGGATCATGTTGGGTTTATCAAAATCACGGTGAGTCACTGTAATTTTCATTAGTTGAAATTGTGTGTATGTTTAGTTTCTTGATGATTGATAAAATCAATGTGGGTTTATCAAAATTGCAGTGAGCTATTATGATTTTCAAAAGTTAAAATTGTGTGTATGTTTCGATTCCCAATGAAATTTTGGCAAACCAACATGATTCTGTGTGGATTATGAAAAATCATAGTAGTTCGTTGTAATTTTGTTAATTTTACTGTAAAACCAAAATACATAAAAGATAGGGAAAATTACAAAGTTTTGTTCTATAGCCATTGTTTTGCAAAAAAAAATTGTAATCATACATTTTTCAATTATATACTAATACCTTTACGTGCAAATTAAAACATTCGTGGAAAGGGGTTAACAATGAAATTAGTATGATGATTTTTATTTAATTTAAATAAAAAAAACAATAATGAAGTTGGATTGGAGCTAGTCCTTCAATCATGGTACTTGTGGTTTGAATTGATCCTCAATTTTCGATCGAGGTCTCCACCACTGTCTAGTGTCAACAGGTTGCTTATTCAGATTCATTGTGGTGGGACCTTAATGTCTATCACAAGAACCTTTGTTTACATAATTTAATGATTTATGAAGACTTTTTTTCTTGCACTTGGTTAATAATATAGTATCATTTATAGATTACACACCATGTGCACCGTTCTACTTGATTTGAATTCAAATTTGTTTACTTCACGCACACTTTTTCCTATTGGAATTTGAACATAAATAGTGTTTAGTTTGTGAATTCTGAAAAGCAAATTTGGTTCAGAAGTCTCTAATTTACCATGGGCACCTATTTCAACTCCTATGCAAAACAATTTTTTAAGTAAATGTCAAAAAATGTCTCATATTAATATTTATCAGATGAGCTATGTTTTATTACATATACTCTTATGCAAAAAAGATATTCAATTTATGGTTACATGAGTGAAATTTTTTTTTTAATAAAAAAATAGTTTAGTTAAATATAAAGTGATTTTTGTTTAAATAAAGTTATAAATTATAAGTTAAATTATAATCAATTTTAGTTACAAAACCAAATTTAATCGATTTCACCTAAATATTTTTTTATGTATTTTGAATAACTTTTTATTCTTTGTTGTAAAACCAAATTCACACTAGGGTGTTTTTCTTCACATAGCCTTTGTCTTTTGCTTTTTAATTTCGGTGCCTCTTTTTTTTACCCCTATTAGCAACTACCTCTACCCTATAGGGTGGCTATTGAGACCAATCTCACTCATAAAAGTAAAAGTTAGGCAAGGTGAAAGTGAAAGTTATAATCTAACTAAGATATTGCTCTACTATTTCACTCCTTTAACAATTTGAAATCAATTGTGGTGAATTCTTCATACATTGAGAGAACCTCTCACCAATTATATTAAGGAGATTGTTACAAGGGACATTTGGTTCCATCAAATTACCATGATCATGTGGACATAATTAGGATTGGTACAAAGGCTCAATGTTTTTATGGCAACCTCTTGAAAAAAAAAAATTCACTTCTTCCCATGGTACATTATCATCCATATTTTCTTTTATTGTTTTTTTTTTCGTTGATTTTTCTTAGAAGAGAGGCAAGGAATTGATTATGGCAACTTTTGCCTAGCAACTTTGACATTAAATAAATTTGTTTGCACTTTGTGAGAAAAATGTGCACTATTAGTTGTTCTTATTTTAGGTTTAAATGTACTTTTGCTTTAACTTGTTTGCTGGCTGTCTCTTAATCAAGGGAGTGGCTTTTTCAAATAATTGTTTATCTCAATAATGCAATGTTTTTGGAGTCAAATTGTATGCAATTTTTTATACATTAGTATCCCACGTATTGGAGTAGATAAAAATTAGTTACATTAAATTTTTATGTAATTCTTTATACAACACCATTTAATGAATGTGGTTCACTTGGCTACACACATTAAACTTGTGGGTGGACGAACTAAAATTTAACTATACACATTTGAATAAGGACAATGATATATTTAAGTCTAATTAAATTCTAAATAAAGATTCTAAAGATATTTAAATTGGATGATACGAGTCTCTTATAATTTAACTAAGGTTTCAAATTCGAACTCGAGTTTAGACATACAACAACATAAAAACTCTAAGAGAGTTTATCACCTATTTAAATCCCATAAGACTCGAAAGATTAATCTCTACAGTTACGTGCAGAAGATGTCCAATTTAATAAAAACCCTAAACTAAGAATTACTCTCATAACAAGTTCAAAAGGTAAAAAGTAATAAAATAATTTCCCTTCAAAAATTTCCTAGAGCTATAGGACAACTTTGGACCTCTAGTCACTTTCTCAAGTATGGAAACCATGGTAAGTGTGATGAAAGTTCCATATATCTTGGCGGGTTTGGCCTTTCAATTAATTCACTAATAACCTTTTGTGTTAATAAAAGGGAAAAAAAGTGGAAAAACTTAAAAGCACACAACTTCCACTTGTCCTTGTAACCCTTGGATGAAAGGAAAAAATGCAAAAGCATATCCCACCACCAAAGGTATAGTGATGTAAATGAAAAGGGACCCTCCATGTATACATTCACATGGGTTGTAAAGGCTTTTTATTTTTTTCACATCCAACATACAATGAAAATATTAATGTTAGGAAGTTAGTTGACTTGTTCTATTGCCTCAACTGGGACATAACTACCATTTAATTAGGCTCCTAGGCCAGCCTGTGATTAGGTCAAGAATATTTAATGGCAATTTCATAAAGTGACTCTCATGATATTGACCCCATTGTCACATTACAAAGAACAGACAAGTCTATGTTTCAAGCAAGAAAAAGAAAATGCTTAAAAACATATAAGTGCAATTTTTTTAATAACAAATGTTAGTACGTAAGTATTTTTTCTTTATTTATTCTTTTACTTTTAACTTTTTTTAGTTTAAATCAATTAAATTATCAAACTCTCAATATAAATAAAAATTTAATATATTAAGATATTTTATCTTTTTTTTACGGTGTATTTAAAAAACATTAAAGTTACGGTGAATCAAAAACTATACGTTGTAGTTTTAAAAATTCACGGTAACGATAAATGAACGTTCTTCAAATACACATTAAATTTATTATTAGTCTCTTTTAAAAAAAATCCTACAAATCTATTTATTAAAATAGTATAGATTTTTTTTATCATTCTAAATTAATTGAGATTTTACCATTACCCTTTAACATATGCCCCACAATTTTGAATCTCTTTCAAAGCAATAAGATCAAGCTTTTCTTTTTATCTTTTTGTAATTGTAATCTAATTAGCAAGACTTTTACCCTAATATATCAATATGGCACATTACAACTAAACATAGGTTAGTATTACCTTTGGCATTCACATAAAGAAACATTATTTAACTCCCCCACTCCCTTAAAGCAAAATAAATGATAAACAAAAAGAAAAAAATTTATGTCTTTTATTTTTCTAGGTAATTCATTTATTAGAAGGGGAAAGAGGGTGGATAGTGCACCCTAGTTTATGTAAAGTGAGCAATTCAACTTTTTTTTAATGAAATTCACCTAAATTGTCTTAAAAAAATAACCATAGTTGAGTAGACAATTAAGAGTTATAAGGATGTAGTTTTTCTAATTATATATTTTACAAGAATTAATGAGTAACTTCTCACTTACTATTAATTGAGAGTGTGACCAATTCACTTTAAATGACAAAGTAAAATATCTCACTTATTGATGAAAACTTTAATAGTTCATATAATTAAAATCAATCCTTACAATAGAGTTGTTTTACTTTCCACCCTAAAATAAGTTCTCATTCTAGAGGAGGTAAATTTACTGACCAGAGGCATTATTGATGAGCACACAAAATGTAAATAAGTGCTTTTTTTTTTTTCGGATTTCCATTTTTGGCTGACTCAATAATTGAGAAGTTTACACTCATGAGTGAAAATAGAAAAATGTTAGTGTAAAATTAGATACAACCCGCAACATAGATGAAGTAGAAAAGGACAATTTAAATTGACCATGAAGGAAATAGACATTTTTTCTACAATTGATTTTTATCCATGTTGCTGTTCTTTTCTTTAGGACCGTCTAATTTTTGAAAGGGATGTTAAGGGAAAAAATAATTTGGAAAATGATTGTTATTGTACTTATATTATAAGTATTAATAAATTTGTCCCTAAATTAATATAAGTATTCTTTTTAAATTATAAGATGTATTTATTTATTTTCTTAAATATATGGCTTACTAATATTATTAAATTCTCTTGGAAGATAAAAAGGTTAAATATGAAAATATTCATGTTCACTTTTTTTTTTCTTAGCACTTTCTTCTTCATCAATCAGAGAAGGTGGTTTAAGGTCAAATTTTGGTTTGTAATCACCACTCTAACTCGTTTTTTTTTCTCATTTAAATAAGTGGTTTTCGCATATTATGTTTTTCGTTTGCATTATGTTTGGGTGATTGCATCGTACCAGTGCAACATTGCTTTATTTATTGCTTAGTGTGGTGTTGTTTGACTTCTCGTCTTGTTGCAGTGTTTGTTTAGTTTAAATTGACATACTAGCTTTGATGAGTTACTAATACAATCAATGAGTTACTAATCACCACTTTAACGTCGATGACGTTACATATGTGAAGGCATGAACGTTCCAAACATTTTGAGCTCGTTTGATGCACATGATATGATATAAATATGAATAATGATACATTATGATAGTGGCATGATACAGGTGTTTGACGTGCACATAATATTAAACAAGATACTATTATTTTATTATGTCATGTGTTTTATACACATCGATTTCACCATGACATGATATAAAATATGTCATATTTAATGACAAAATAATTATTGTGAAGACAAAATTATCATTGTGAAATAGTTACAAATGATATATTTTTTTAAATTAACTTACAATACTTTTAAATATTATATTTTTTTTATCAAAAATTACTAAAAAAAATAAAAGGTTTAAATGCAGTTTTGATTTCTCTATTTTCACCAATTTACGAAATTGGTCTCCTAATTTTAAAAGTCCACCGTTTTGGTCTCTCGCTCAGACTTTTGAACTATAAAATGACAATTTTACATATTTTAAGTGACGTGGGATATGTTTTCATAATATAGAACCATCTAGATGAATTAATTATTCATGTGTCATTAATTAAATTACAAAAATGAAATATTTCCAAATTTGAAAGTTAAGTTTTTAGAAGATTTTATTTCAATTTCATGAGTGTTAATCATTCTACATCATTGTATCGTATGTCACATTATTTAAAATACGTCACATCGTGAATTTATTTAAAAAATTAGAATAAGGGACCAAAGCTGCCAAATTTTAAAATAGGGGATCAATTTCATAAATTAGTAAAAATAAGGGACTAAAATTATAATTAAGCAAAAATTAAATAATTAATGAAATAATATTATATTTAAAAAGTTCATTGACACTACTAAATAAACAATTTTAATTTTTTTAAAAAATCAGGAGTAACTAAATAATTCTAGTTTATTTGTTAGATAAATAAAATAAAGATACGATATATATTATATGTGAATGAAAAACTAACCTTGTAAAAAAAACATTTATTTTAAAAGTTTAAATTAATATTAATATTTTTTATAATTTTGGAAAACTATTTCTTAGATTATATAAAATGACTAAACTATCTTTGTCATCAAATCATACATATTTTATAAAACTAATTATTAATATTTTATTTTAAAATTTGATATCAAATTCTATTATTTTTTAATTTATATTATTTTTATTAGATTTAATTTTGTATATT
Organism: Cicer yamashitae; assembly: GCA_037974755.1. NCBI lineage: Eukaryota > Viridiplantae > Streptophyta > Magnoliopsida > Fabales > Fabaceae > Cicer > Cicer yamashitae. The sequence continues at coordinate 46,517,324 of JBBPBQ010020322.1, read as the reverse complement.
TTAAATTATATTTTTTAAAGGTAATTAATTTAAATACTGTTTTTATTCTATTATGTTGGTTTTTAATCTAACTCATTTAGAATAAGAATTTTAAGTAGATAAACTAGATACGATAGTGTTCAGAAATAACTTATTATTTTTTGTTGGTTTATCAAACACTACACTAAGACAGAATACCATAGTTATATCATATTTTGTCCATCAAACGAACCATTTAAGTTTGTAATATTTGCAGGCAAAATATTATATTATGTCATTAACTTGAACGTGGTGAATTTCTTCACATATTCATCTATATCAATTTTAAAGATTTTGAAGTTGTATTGTCTCAATATATTTAATTCATTTTTTAATAACAAATATACAAAAAGTATTTTAGAGAAATTTACCCATTCAATTTACTATCTACTTAGTGTGTATATATTTGTGTGTGAAAAAGAAGAAGCAAAATATGGTTGCAAATAGGAAGGGAGTGTGTAACATAGATAAGATTAGGACCTTTTAAAATTTCCTTCCACAATTTATTTAATTCTCCCAGATTGAATTTTGAAAATGTTTGCTCATACCATTTATTATATAATTTTTAATAACATTTTAGTATGTATTTAAATTTCCTCATTTTTTTATTGACAAAAGTAAATTTAATTTATTTTTTTCTAAAGCTAAAAGTGGATTAAATAAAAAGAGAAAAATAAGAACTCGAGGGGACATAAATTTTATCCAATTAAAAAGAAAAAAAGAAAAGAAAAACGAAAAAAGAATGCAAAAGAAAATTAAAATAGTATTGTGAAAATCAACCTTAGGACGAGTATTATAAACATTTGTATGTTCTAAATGTTTTCTTTTTTGACTTCGACACAACTTTAGTAAAATTTTAATTATGATAAGGACCACCATTGTCACATCCTTGTTTCAAACACTTGGCAATATTTGTATGTCATGAGAAATATTTGGGTTATGAGTTTGCATTGTGGGGATTTGGTGTACTATGACAAATTCATCCTTCATTAGTGCCTCACCAAAATATTTAAAATTTTATTTACAAGTCATTCCTCTCTTTGTATCATGTTTTCTCCGTTGGTTAAATATTTGATAGCTATAGTTGTTTCTTTTACATTTGAGTATATTTTTCAAGAGGGTCAATTAACAATATTAACATAATCAGTTAATCGTAGAATTTTTCCAGTTGAGTTTGAGAAGTTACTACAAATGACTTGTTAAATTATCTTCTTAGACTAATCAATCTTAAAACTAATATTTTCCTCATTAGTAAAACCAAGATTCTTATTTGAATATTTAAAATTAAACTCAAAAGAGGATAAATATCATGATACTTGTTTGTCGACATTGTGTTGTTTGTAATATTAACTTTCTCTTTATTACTAGTTTGTAACAACTCAACAAACCTTTGTTTCTCTTCTGAAACCTCACAAACATATTGTTTAATTATATGCCTTGGTTATCTCTAGCATGTCCGGTCTTAGACTTTAGAACAGGAGTAGTGTTAACAACACTCTATTTGATACTCTCTTTTCAACAAAGATTGGTCTGCAAACAATTAACACATCGTTGCCTGATTTTATTCTTTGCTTAATTGGTTCCTTTAAAGAAACCATATTTCAGTTTTACATTCTCCTAGAGTATGACCAATGCATTGGAAAAAAGAAAAGACAACTTTTCAAATTGCAAACAAACAAAAAAGCATAATCTTTTCTTTCCCCCAAGATTTGATCATGAAATTTTTTGAGACAAATCAATCTCCACAAAAACATAGGTAAAATGATCAAAAACACGGGTAAAATGATCAAAAGAACGTTTACTTGTAGATTTCCAAAAGTAGAAATTTCAACTTATTAAGTTATAATTTGGACACCAATATTTTTGCGAAGTCCTAAAATTCTAACCCAACTTTGAGTTTAAGTACGTGTTAGTTGTTGTTGCTTAGTATGATAGAAATAAAGTTAAAATAAAGTTATGATTTTTTAGTGTGTTAATTGTAGAAACTTTATATCTTTACTTTATTATGTATTTTATTTTAATAAAAAAATTCTCTTTTTTTTTGTGTAATTTTAATACATTAATGAGTTAAAAGTTTTTTTTTTTAAAATAGCAACAACAATCTCAAAGATGATTGATTGCCTGGACCTAATATTTTAGTAATTGTTTCATCTTTATATAAGATGAAATTAGTAATACAAAAAAAAAATATTTATTTACTCATTTTTTAAATAGATTAACGCACTAACTTAAATAGTCGAATTCAAAATATTAATTTTAAAAGTTTAAATAAATAATTTTTTTTTAATTTTTAGTATAAAAATGTGCAAATTTTTTTGTCAACTAAAAAGTGGAGTTAATAATTTAATATAGTATAGGCGACTGGTATATAGTTGGTGTGATCATATTGAGGCCCAATAGTTTATGGCCTTCCTATACATTAAAAAACACAGATATTTGACAAATTTAAACAAAGTATAAGCAAAAAGCTAATGATTTAATTTAGTAGTAAAATAAATAGATAAAGAATCCGTAAGTTGAAAGTTTGTCTTCTACTGTTACATTAAAAAAAGACAAATATAAATTTAATTGTAAATGTCTAGTAAGATTTAAAGTCTTTTCTATCTTGTACTGAGATAATGTCTCTACCTTAAATTTACATTATAACAAAAATAAGGCAAAATAAATCACGCCGTCATTTAAGTTACACAAAAGTACAGATTAATCTACTTTTTTGTAATAAGTTAATTATTTATCTTTCTTTTAGTGTCAAGTTTGTCATTTATGTTTATAAATGATTATACCAATTATCTTAATTTCAAACCAACAAAACTCAAATCCAAAATTATTCCATCTTTTTCAATAAATTCGTGTAATTCTTAAGAGTTTTTGATTGCAATAATCATAAGAACATAAGCTCTTAATCAAATTTTTAAAAAATAATTAAACAAGGCATAATTCAAGTGAAATAGATTTTAGGGCTCTTGAAATTAAATGTAAAATTCTATTAATCGTTGTCATGAAATCACATAGAAATTTATTATGTTGTTCTTTATATGATTGATAACGAAACTCATAGTACCATTTTAAAAATCTCTAACTAAAAATGATTGAAATAGGGTTAAATTAAAAATAGTTTAACATTGTAACTTTTATAAACATAAATGGCCAACTTGATTAAAAAAAAAATTAAAAGATTAGTTTAATATTTTTCGTGTAATTTAAAGGACTACACGATGTATGTTGCCAAAAAATTATAAAGATATAAAAAATTTACCTCCTACTCCTCAAAACCCAAATTATAATTTTATCCTTATATTTTTTTAAAAGTATATTTTACTCTTTTCATTTTAAAAACTATTTTTTTATATTTTAATTCCAAAAAATTTTAAAATGATTTTTTAAAATATCTGAAAATTCAATTATTTGGAATATATATTGTAAATATTTTAAAATGAGTCACGGTTGGAATAAAATTATTTTTAAAATTTAGGATGCTTTTTTTTTTTTAATTTTCTGGAACATATTTTTTTCAGCAAACTCAAATTTTCACTTTTCTAGAATAATTTCTTATTCAAAAACCTCAATTTGAATTTGTTTAAACTTATTTCTTCTCAGAAATTAATACCTTCTTGAAAATTCAAATTTTCAAATTTTTTTAATTTCAAAAGACAGTAAATTAAATTTTTCTGAGATTAAGGAATAACCTCCTACCCCTACATATTTTAAAACTTTAAGGATTAAAATTAACATAGCAACATACCTCACACTAGCGGGTAGTACTCATTCAAACACGCCCCAAATTTAATTGGAAAAATCAACTTTAAGTTGGTGCAAATGTGAGTGTAATTTTCTTTTTCTGATATATTAAGTTGTAGGTGAGGATGAAGGTGTTGATATTCATCTTACAGCCGCGCAGATATATTTTAAAATGGAGATTTTATATGCTTTGGATGGGTGGAGGTAGAAGGCAAAGAGAAAACACAACCATCATGAATTCTACTTCATTTGAATCTCTAAGAAAAATTAAACAATGCATACTAAGATACATAAACACATAGTTGCACATTTTAAAACAACTATCATGATAAGTAATAAACGTTAACAACAAAGAGTTTTAGGAACATGTAGCATTAACAAGTAACTATAACAAGTAATAACCACGTATCAGGATATCAAGTAGCAACACATATCAATAACATTAATAATAGCACATTTAGTTCTCACTCATAAAATAATTATCATATGGTACGAAACAAGTTCTCGTTGATAAAGATTTTAAAATAGTTATTATATACGAGACAATTTTTCACTTATGATATTGAATTATCATACAAGAGAGAAGTTCTTACTGATAAAAAAATTCAAAATAACTATCATATATGGAATAAGTTGTTACTGGTGAAATTGAACTACTGTATACAAAACAAGTTTTCACTAATAAAAAATTCAAAATAACTAACATATAGGGAACACGTTGTCATTTATGAGACTAAACCTTCATACATGAGACGTTTTCACCAATAACAATTTTTAAATAATTATTCTACATGAGATAAGTTATCACAAATGACATTGAATTATCATACACAAGAACAAGTTCTCTATGATAAATATTTCAAAATAACTATCATACAAGGACAAATTGTCACTTATGAGATTGAACTATCACACCAGAGACAAGTTCTCACTGATAAAAACTTCAAAATAACTATCATACAATTATCATTAACGAGACAATTTGTCACTAATGAAATTGAATTATCATATACATAACAAGTTTTTGTTGATAAAAACTTTAAAACAACTATTATACACAGGGACAAATTATCACTATGAGATTGATTTATCATACACGAGACAATTTATCACTAATGAGATTGTATTATCATACATGGGGATAGGTTCTCACTCATTAAAAATTTCAAGTTAATTATCATGCACGAGACTAGTTCTCACTTAAAATTTTTTTAAATAACTTCCATATACCAGACAAGTTCTCACTTGTGAGATTGAACTATCATATATGAGAAAAACTTTTACCAATTAAAAGTATCAAAATAATTATCATATATGGGAACAAGTTCTCAATGAAAAAAATTTCAAAAAAACTATCACACAACAAATTCTCAGTGAGATTAAATTATCATACATAAAATAAATTATCACAGATAAAATTTTTAAAATAACTATCATACATAAGATAAGTCGTCACTTGTGAGATTGAAATATCATATATAGAACAAATTTCACTGATAAAAATTTCAAAATAACTATTATACACAGAAAAAAGTTTATCACTAATGAAATTAACAATTTAATAAATTTTGTCGGTTTATTTTTGTTAGGGACGGCATAAAGCCCAAACTACTAAAACAAGGTTATAGGCCTCCCAAACAATTTCTTGTTTGTAAATATATTTAGGCCTCATAAACAATTTTAAAAAAATTAATCTGTTTACTTTGATTACAAATTTAAGGTAAAAGAATTTATGCTTATATCTAAATTTTTATGCTTTATTAATATACGTGTCCAATTTTTAAAATAAAGACCAAATACTAGACATGGAGAAAGTGTGTAACATAGTTTAGAGTGGAGATCTATTTTTGTTCCTCAGAAGAAACTATAGGGTCTTATTTGGTCAATGAAAATAATAAAAACAATTTAGCTTCTAAGAAATAAATTAGGAAAATGCATTCTCTTAATAAACCACCATTGAATAAGGAACAATTTAGTTTTTAAGAAATAATTGTCCTTAATGATAATTAGAAAGGAACAATTTGATCTTTTACAATAATTAAAAAAAAAGATTATATGTTCTTTGCACCACAAAAAAGTCTCAAAATTTTTGTCTTTAATATATCTTTTTTTTTTAGCATTCAAACTAAATCAATTCACTGGCAAAGATATTCAATTAAATATCAACAACACTTGATATTTCTAAAAAAATTCATAGCATATCCCTTTTTTTTATAAAAAAAAATCCATGATTACAAAAGATGATTGCTTGAATGCTAAAGAAGAAAAAGA
>JBBPBQ010020322.1:46449416-46504278 GCA_037974755.1 Cicer yamashitae | reverse complement strand
ATAAATATTCTCTAAAATGGTTGACACTTGACAGGTGTAAATTAAGCTCGTTTTTTATATAAAAAAAATACACTTTTCTTTATATTAAAAAGTAACATTTTATACTTTTCTTTTTTATTGAAAAAAAAAAACTCTTTAGCACTACGAAGGAAAATCACGAAAGGGATAACAAATGACGTGATAAAGTTGTTTCACTTTTCCTTTAACAAATAAAAATTAATAAAAGAAAAACACAAGTTTATGGAAACCTTTTTTTTATTTGACAGAAAGTTCATGGTAAACTTTTTTATCGACATAAATTTTTTCATATTATAGACCCAAAAAAAAATCATATTATTATGAAAAATAACAAATTAAACTCTTGTACTTTTTTATCTCAATTAAATTAATTAACATTTCACATATGTGTCATTCAATATGTTTTAAAGAGTTTTATTTAGTATTTTAAAAAGTTATTACTCTATAAATTTATTTTTGAGTGGATGAATATTTAATCATATGATTATAGCATATCACACGAGAGAATAATTGTGGTAGGAATTTATTATACTTTAAAGGCAAAATTTTCTTTTGGAACCTTGCAAAAACAAAACTTACCAATCTTCCACTTGAAGAAGGTGAATTTTTTCCAATTTCAATCCACCAAAGGTAAGACTTTATCGTACCAAGAAATGTTCTATTGAGTTTATTATTTTGCTAAGTGGTAGTTTGTTTTATAAATATGAACCACTTTACGACTAGGACCCAAATAAAAGGGATTTTAATAGCATGGTATTGGTAGGCATACCTTAAAGGTTAGAATTTAGAAATTTGGTATATGATGAAAGATAAGATAATGCATATCCAAAAAAGAGAAGAAAAGTAATCTATGATGGGTAGGATCAAGTGAAATAAACTATATAATATTCTCTCAATTACACAAAGATAATGATTCATGTTAGTGTCATTGGAGGGAGACAAATATAAATCATTTAAGATTTTCTTTACCTTAGACTAGAGCATTATTCCTTCACTCTAATTTTTTTTAATAAAAAAATATTACACAAAGATAAAGTGATCATCAAAATCAAGTGAATGAGTTCAACGGATTAATAAACTCCATTTAAGAATAAATTGTTCAGGATAACCTGAATTCAAATCATAGCTGAAACAATTATTAATAAAACATTTTGGTCGAACTTTAAATTATTATGGTCAAATTGCTTTGGATCTTATTGTAGAATCTATTAAATTATGGATTTTGTGGTGGTTCAAAATAAATGTCAAAGATTTCAGGTTTGAGTTTTATGGATGATGGACTCATCCAATAGTGTGGTTGAGGTCTATGGCTTGAGTGTTTTTTATCTGTGTTGTATTGGTTTGGTGTAGGTATTTTTTGTTTCGATTTTGGTTGTGATATTTATAATCTGAATTGTTGTTGTAATTCTTATTTTTGACATTTTTATCCTCGATCATGAAAGTTAGAAGTTAGTTGTGTTAATAATATATCTTGATTGTTTCATTTGAGGCCTAATTGGTAACAAATTTCCAATAAAATTGGCTAGTCTTTTCATGCATTACAATTTACAATAGAAGATCTTAAGTGTAGTGGACCCCATGTGTTCATTTTATGATCCAATTTATATATGCTTGTGTAGTGTGTAACATTGTTTTGTGGAAGAAGAGGGAAAAAAATGGAGACAAGAGAAATGAACAATAGTACTAACCAACAAGAGAATGCACTCAAGGATTCTTCATGGTATGATCATTTCAAAAATGTATCAAATCCATTGATGGCAAGATATGTGTATGCCTTGATTTTCTTAGTTTCCAATATGTTGGCATGGGCTACACGTGATGAACTTACTAGCCTTAGTTCATTGACAAAATTCAAGAGTAAGATTGCTCTTCAATCCTTGAATTCATGAATTTTCAAATCATATCACCATTAATTAACATTTAGTTTTTTGTGCTTAATTTGGACTCGGGTCCTTTGTGTATTTGGATTCTTTAATTATGGGTGTTGCACGATGCAACAAACTGTAGAAACGTTGGATCTGAATCTAAAAATATAATACGTTTAGATTCAGCAGCTCTACGTTATCTTGCACCATATTAAAGATCTAAATTCATCCTCTTTGACCTTCCACCTCACTCCTACAAAATCTCAATTGTTAGATTAATCTAATCATTGATATTTTATTGAAAATATCAAATGATTTTATAAATCTAGTTGCGGACTTTTATATCCTCTCTAGTCTTTTTATCCTCTCCAAAAATATTTCTATCAATATTTTAATTCAAATACTGAGATATTCGCTGAAGAGGAAAAATAGTCGTTATAGGGTAGAAATGCAACTATACTATTTGTCATTTTTTTTTTCTTGCAATATACTATGAGCCAATATATGTACATGGTGGGGTGTGACAAAAAAAAATTCCAATAAAAAATTGTCTCCATTTGAGCATGATACATTCTTTTATTATCAATGGCTCAAATTCTAACATATGTTGAATTGCAGGTTTAAGAGCATGCAAGATTGGAATAACTTGTTTGGGTCCAGATGGTGTTTTGAAAGTTAGCATGGGTTGCTTTGTATCCTTATCAAATTTCAATTATGTGCATATATATGGGGTTTGTTTGGATTGAAATATTTTATTTTATTTTATTTTATTTTTAGTATAAAAATATTTGATTTTACATATGATCATTTGAGTCTATTTATAAGAGTTTATGATATGTCTATAATTTATTTTCATAAGTTCTTCAAAATAGCTTATAAAAAAATTTATAATTTATATAAAAATAATTCGACTTTATTTTATAATTTAATATAAAAATAATTTTTACATGCATGCATAAGCGCTTAATTAAACTATCTATTGAGATAGTAACTTAATTTGGTTTATGAAAGCTTAAAGTGAACCTTAATTCTTGATAAGCTATTTTTTATGGTGATGTTTTGTTCAACTACATTCACTTCTAAATTGAATGGAGTAAGAGATAAATGGCATTCTGGATGGTGGTCAATAAAGATTGTTCTCTGGATTCTATTCACAATCCTCCCATTTTTACTCCCTTCTCAATTGATTAATTTCTATGGTTGGTAAATTTTAGCCTCCAATTATTAATGCTTCCTATTTTAAATGTTTTAAAAATCGAATTAAACTGGACAATTTAATCGATTGAACCGTAAATTAATATTTTCTATGGTTCGATTATTTGAACAATTTGATCATAGTTTTATTTTGATTCTAGTAATTTAAAGCAGTTGAAGCATGATATAGAGGTTTCGTTGGTTCAATATTAAATATTTGGTTTTTAAAAAATTTATGTTTATTATATATTGTAAATATTTTAAACAAATTATGTTATTCCTCTGACACAATTTATTTTTTTGGGCAGGGAAGGTTGCACATTTTGGTGCTGGGTATACTTTTCATTCTCTTATAAATATTTTAACATTATTGTTTTAAATTGATGATATGTGAATTAATGTCTTAATTGTGTTATCTTTTTTCAGGGTTTTCCTCTTAATTCAACTAATAAGCATAGTCAGCTTTATTATATGGATAAATGATTGTTGTATATCTAAAAAAAATTCAAATAAATGGTATGTTTTTCTATGTTAATAAACTAGTATGCAAGTTCATCAATTTTATTTATCATATGATGTATTATTCCATAAACATACTCTTAGTATGTTAATTATCCAGTCTATTTTATCTTTAAAAAATGTAGCATTTTTTTAAATTATATAAATCATGCATTTTTTTTTTAATTTTAAATATACTTTCTTTATTTACAAATCTAACAACTAATTTCTAACATTTCTCATTTAAAAAAAGTGTTTAATTATATATGAAATTCTTCCTTAGTATATGCATTAACCTTAGAATTTTTTTATGCAGCCAAATTCATGTGATTCTATTATCAATAGGTTCATATGTTATTTGTTTGGTTGGAACAGTTTTTATGTACATTTGGTATGCACCTAAACCATCTTGCCTCCTCAACATTTTCTTCATCACTTGGACCCTAGTACTTCTCCAACTCATGACATGTGTATCTCTACATTCAAAAGTATGTTTATTTATATATATAAAAAAAAAATTATATTTAAATTTAGTTCAATTTCCGCGTAAGTTTTTTTTTTTATTTTTGTTAATTTAATCTTAATTTATATTCAATTATGTATACTATTTTTTAAGTTTAACAATATTCTCGAATTATTATCATGAAATATTAAAATCTAATTTAAATAGCGTAAAAAATCGCATTTTTTTCTCTCAAAAAATTGATGTAAAGTTTTTTTTCCCTCAAGTAGGTAAATGGTGGCATTCTAAGTCCAGGATTGATGGGGCTATATGTTGTCTACCTTTGTTGGGGTGCAATTAGAAGGTAAGGCTACCAATTTTTTGCTTATACTTTTACATTTTAAAATTGTTATACTTTTATTGGGGAGTTAGAAGGAGCACTAAGAATAGCAACGAACTAATAATGAGGATCACTAAGAGATTTGGATTAAAAAAAAATTATCTAAAATTTTAAGACATTTTAATATCGGTCATACCTTTTTACATATTTTTAATTTGGCTTAATACTAATTGACGTGGAAGTTACTCACATTTGAATTTCAAAAATTTTAGCTCAGGTGTGAAGGATCGTCCACGTCACTAGACTTGATTCATTATATCATGATATGTTTTAGCTCTTCTACCAAGTCGAACTAGCTGAGTCTGACTCCACTTCTTAAGTAGTTTGAGAGAACAGCGAGAGCAACAACAAACTAATGATCAGGACTACTAAAAAACATAAACATCACATCTTTGTGCGAGACTAACAACTCAATCTTGAATTTCAACAAACTGAACCAATGCATGTTAGCATGTAGCTTCTAATGTTTAGAGTCTTTTCCCCAAAAAGAAGCATAGATGCAATATAAAATACAAAAGACATATTCATCCAAGTCTTGTGTTTTTATTTAACTTTTTTTTCATTTATTGCCTCTATGATCCATCTTCATTTCTATTAAATATGAATGTCAATATTTGTGCATGTAGTGAACCAGAAGAAGCATGCTTCAGGAAGTCAAACACTGAAAGCAAAACAGACTGGCATACCATCATTGTAATATTTCTCATTTCATGTTCTACTGAAATTTGAACCTAAATGTTGGAATTTCTCTTTAAACAAGATAGTTGTGACTTGTGAATCTACAAATATTTTTGTTTGTATATATATGTCTTTTAGCCTCTTGTTGCTTGAGAATTATTTTTCTCAAACTATTTTTGCATAACATATTATAGGCTCTTAAATAGATTTAACATATACATTTAATCATATTTTAACATCCTAATATAATATATTTAAGTATTTACTCTATTACAAGATGGTAAATTATGATTAGATATTTTTGTAAATTAGTTAAAATGTGTTTTATTATGGGAGGTTCTTTTTGCACCCCATATTTCTAAAAAAAAACTACACATTTTCAAAAATATACTTTCAGGTGAAAAACTATATTTTTGTTGGAAAATATATTTTCAAATAGAGTAAAAAAATTATTGACAAAAAAAAAGATGGAATAAAAATTGTTTTTTTTTTTTTCAAATGTGCATGATTTTAAAGGTAGGAAAAGAAGATCTATTTATTTTTGTCTTTTGTTGTCATTGTACATAATTTTTTAAGGCTATGTGTTTTTTTTTCCTAAAGCACTAAAATACATGATCACATATTATTGTCTTTAATGTTGGCTGACATGTGACAATGACTGTTGGCAGAGCTTTGTTATTGGAATATTGGCTATTGTGTTTGCAACATTTTCTACAGGCATAGATTCCCAATGCTTTCAGGTTTGTTGCAAAATCAAATTTGAATTTTAATATAAGGTTCTACAATACATATCTAACATAGAATTAATTTGCGGTTAAAGAAAAGTGATAAGCAAGAAGCAGAAGATGATGATGTTCCATATGGTTATGGCTTCTTCCATTTTGTTTTTGCAACAGGAGCTATGTACTTTGCAATGCTATTGATTGGATGGAATAGTCATCATTCTATGAGAAAGTATGGTTCCATATTTATTTTTAACTGATTTATAAGAAAAAGTTTTACATTTTAAGATACATTAATTGTTTATTTTATTTTAATACCTGTATTTTATGTTCAATACAAATGCATCTAATTACTTATCATCAATGCTACTCACAAAATGTTTATCATTCATTGTTTTTTTTTCTTTTTTGGTTTCTTCTCACTTATAGTATCAAGTTTATTTCATGTTGACTCTTTCTTTAAGAGCAACCATAAATTTTGTGGAAACAAAATGTAATAGTTATATTGTTCTGCAGATGGACAATTGATGTGGGCTGGACCAGTACTTGGGTCAGGATAGTAAATGAATGGTTGGCAGTAATTATATACTGTAAGTTTTTTTTCTTCTGAAGTATTATGATCAATTAAAAAAAATGAAAAGAGTTTCGATATATGTGTACTAACACGTGTTGGTGTCCGAGAACACCAACAGATGTGTAATAATCAATAACTTTTATTTTCTTAAAAAGTAGTGTTACATGTCACGATGACAAAGTAAAAAGTTTTCATTCTGTTTTAGATGGAAAACACGGATGATTGACCGGCCTATGTTATTACTTCGTGATTATACTATTTGTGACATTAAGCATTCTTTTAATTTATTATTACTCTTCGGTCCAATATATAAGATAAAGTTGGATCAACAAAAATTGATGTATTAGATCAAAAATTTGAACCAAATATATTAACTTTTATTGACAAAACTTTCTCTTATATATAAGATAAGACCAAACCAGAGGTAGTATTATCAATGTCGTATTTGTGTTTGTGTCAATGTTTCATAGTTTCTAATATCAACACTTAATGTGTAAGTTATTGAGCAAAGACACTAAAAGAAAGTTTTTTTTCTTTTTGACAGTATGGATGCTGATAGCTCCAATTATAAACAAAAGAGATACTGAATCTACATGAGAACTTCCTTGTCATTATGAGGATTAAGATCTTCAAATTTCAATTGCCCTATGTAGTGGACTCATCCAACTTTGATCTCTCAGATACAAAAAAGGAACTTCAAATGGAACACTCCAGAAATGAGTTCTTGCACAAATGCACACATGCTGTTTAATTGTTATGGGAAGCTACAGTCCTCCTCTCGTTCCATCCAAAGGATGGAACAAAGAAATATACACCATGTACATGTTTATATATATCACTGAGGGACGTTATTTACAATCATTAAATGATAAATATTACAAATTTCATTTGCAACTCTTTCCATTATCAGTTCAATGCATTGAGTTCCAGCATGAAATCTAATAATTTCATATTTTTTTGTTAAAATTAATTGCATCTATACTAAGATACAGGTCACTAAAATAACTGATTATATATGTAGATTTTGTATCTTTTGTTGATTTAGGAATAGTGTAGGATCTGCATTCATTAAGGGCATAGGGTCAAGTAGAGTCTGCATTCTCAAATAGCACACTAACACTATCCACCCATCGTACATAATTTCGTGTGTTTATCAATTTAACTGATAAAAATAAATTGCAACATTCCATACAAGTTTAAATTGCAACCTAGGGGAGACCGGTTCATTAGGATAGAACATAAAAATCAACCACTATCAGACAATTTTAGTAAAAAGAAAGAGGCATAGAACTACTTTCGCCATAGTGACTGTAATAAGTTGATAACATGTACTTTCCACATAAAAAAGACCTTGCCAAAATTGCGAGATTACAAAATCTTACAATATTGTAAAATCAAGAAAGAGCACAGCTAAAGGGTACCAAATATGCAGACACCATTATGCAATCTACAATTACAAATGAAGACATGGGCGCACCCAAAAACTTAAAAAGAAAAAAAGGATTGAAAGGTTTTCTGCAACGCCTTCATTCATTATGTCTTTATCTCAGTCCTCTAACGCCCCTCTTCCAAGAAAGTAGATAGTCTCCCCCCTCTCGGCCTATCCTATAGCAATAAACAATTTACACGGCCAAAACATATCACTTCGACCTAAATCCGGTCATCACAAATCCTTCATATGCATGTGCAACTTCAATCCACAAACAGAAACCAAAACTTACACATATTTGTACAGGGTGCAATGAGTTGATGTTTGAATTTACAAGTCTAAGTGAACAATTCTTTATATTATCCAAATGGGTTCCCTCCTCTAGGGAAGGGGTTAGAGGTGGGAGTGGTTGACGGCCTATCAGTCAGCTGCTGTTCTGGATTTGACAAGCCGAAAACGGATCCCTCCGTTCCGAAATTCCCAACTTCTTGCCTGCACACGTGCACATTTAGTTAAAATCTTAGCGGCAAAGTAATGCCGAACACCAATCTCCTATCATCAATCTTATCCATAATAATGTCCCCATCACATATTACTTCATAAGCGACAAAAACTAAAAACACTCAGCAGTTCCCACCTTGTATGTGTCCAGCCAAGGAACAACATCAGTGAAACTATAGAATGAGATGTTAAAATGTGTTTTATATGAATAAAGGGTTCCCCATATCATTGAAGTTCATGCTACACAGCATGGAGGGAAAGTCAATGAAGGATTAGACCCAAATATGAGTTTCCAAAAGGAAGTATAAAATCTAATAAGCTACAACAGCCTGAGCAAGTAATAAATATTTTTTTAATTGAAGAGAAATTTACCTTGGCATTGGTATGTTAGTTGCCATTTGTTGCCCCATATAAGACCCTGAGATATATTAACATGGTTCAGGATACTGATAAAAAGAAAATGACCACAGGCTTATGTGAGTTAATTGAAGAATGATAAAAGGATAAATATTACCTGGTCCCAGTGCTGATGCATCAGTTTGTGCTTGTGGAGGTAGGGCTGATGCATATGATGACGATGGAGCTGGAGTCCAGGCATAGGATGGATTGCGCAAGGGTGGAGTCCATGCATGCGACGGATTTCCCAGGCTTGAAGGGTGCACTGCAACTGATGGTGGTACACTAGGCAAGGCACCTTGAAAGGATGACATGGAAGGAAACTGCATCTAAGGAAAACAAACCCAAAATATCAACAACCCCAATTTCCTTTTTTATTTTCCCCTGACAAAGACAGTATATACTGTCTGATTTAACTAATGAATCAACATATTAAAAAGTCAGTATGTCGCACTTCAATGTTCAAACCTTTTCAATGACAGGATATCATGAAGAAAACAAAGACAGCAGTTTTCAAGACGTCCATTATTCTTAATGATCAATATAGTTCTGCTAAAATGCAAGATGCAAAATTTAGGCAGTAACGTACAGTTAATTAACTTCCAATGGAAACACAAGTTAATCATGAGTTTATTATGAGTTAACAGTGGATAAAATCCAAAGAATCATTTATCTTCCATAAATATGCAATTTAAAAGAGCAAATTCCTCAATAAGCAATGTTAAATATAAATGGTTTAAACTTGTACTCATGCATTATCCACCAAACCTTGACAAGAGTAGGAACTATTATTGCCAATGATACAACACACTAATGTTATAAATCAATGAAAGTCACATACACTTGGGGTTTGATCTGGGGTTGGTTTGCTGCTGACATCAAATGGATTTGTCGACCTTGATGGCTGCGAAAAACTTGGCACCGGCTGCAACAGCGGGGATACATTTATGAGAGAAACACTCAAACTTTTGTACTAGCCACAGATTAAAAACATGCATTTTTTCTGAGGAAAAATGTCCTTTTTAACACACAAAAAGGGCCTCTCTGTGAATATTAATCCTAAGCTGTTTGGAACACAAATAAGATTAATCCAAACGCATACTAAGATAATCATTCTGGATTGTGATTGTACCACCATATTATTATATTGCATTGAGATGCCCATGCCCTGAGGAAGACCCATTTGCCAACCTAGAACTGGAGCAGGGAAGGCCGAGTGTTTTACAGTAAACAGATCCTGCACCAATCACAACAAACTGTAAGACAAACAGTAAACACATGCAAGTGTACACAAAATACAAAGATTCTGAAGTAAAATAAAAGTCACAATTACTTCAGGAAGTTCTGATCTTCCACTTGGTTTTACTTCTACAGCAGACGGTTGAGAAACAACACTGTTTATAGCCTCATTGGCAGGCTTTGAAGCATGATGGTATGCATGTGGCATTGGTGTACTCGGATGCCCGGGTACAAAAGGTACATGCCATGGCTGCAAGATATTTTTAGGAAAGGGTGAAAAGAATACTACATCAGAAATAAACAGACAATACATTTGACATGACAGCTCCATTAGCCAAACCTGACTATTTACAGCACCACCAACTGACTGTGGAAATTGTTGACCAGCAGACTGACTAGAAGCAGCAGGGAACATTGGTTGCTGATGCTGCAAACTGGCCCACTGCCCTGCATTATTAAGAGGTGATACAGTTGCCGGCCCGGGAAATGGCACTGAAGCACCACTTTGTGGGAAAGCTGCGAAACTGCCAGCACTTGCACCACCATGAGCAGAACTAGGAGCTGCTTCTGGAATAGGTCCTGCAGGTAAAACAGATGAGTCCTCACTTCTTGGTAATGTTATCACACTGCCATTACAACATGTGTATCACCTTGGACTCCTGAAGCATGAGCAGGTAAGGATGCTGGCACAGACAATTGGGACAATACTGATTCAAGTGGATTTAAATTTGAGGTGTTTGGAGTTCTTTTCGCCTCAGAAACAACATCAAAAGAGGCCCAATTGTCATCAGCGGAATTTCCTGACTGCAAAACAGGTTGTGGCACAGTAGTTTGTTGGGCTTGAGGAATCGCTGGAGCTATAGGTTCAGGATCAGCATCAAAATCAATAAGGCTCGTAGTAGTCTCAAGCTTAATATCTACTGGGTTTTCGTTGCTGGATACCAAGCTACCAGAGGATGCAGTTCTCTGAAATTATGAACAGTCAGTTATTGCCATATAGTTAATGTTCAAAATCAAAGCAGTTTATGCCAAACAAAGTAAACAGTAAATGGTGAGCCACATTTCATGGAAAATTAACTTGGTACATGATGAGCAGGTACTGTTCATGTAATTTATAAATTGACTAGATTGTCATTGCTCATTAAATGCAAAAAACTTAAATGAATATAAGGAGAATAATAAAATTAACAGTAAGTTAAAGAAAAAAACATCTCTACAGAAATAACTAAAAATATCAGCTTCGACCAACAATACACAGTAAATTTGCTATAGCACAGCAACAGTAATAAACGTATCATAGATATAATGAAGCAACTTCACAGAAAAAATTCAAAACTTAGGTGATTAAACCAGGTCATAAACAAAAACTCCCAAAAGTTTACACTATTATGTGAAGAAATATGAATGTTTTTTACATTATTATTTCTATAACAGACTGCCTCAAGAAGAACATTTTGGTCTTCAGGCATGGAATGCACAAACACACCAGCTGAAATTCAATTTTGTATTGAAATAATGGGCCAATGCCTAATGGGAGTGCCAAGGATGGAGCTTTAGACAACTTGGTTTATAAGCTTTGATACTATGTCATGAACTACACATAAATGGTTTGTTGGTTTATATATTACATCTTAAACAGACAAAATGGAACATCAACAACAGTAATAGTTTCACCTGTGTCAGTGCTGAGGCATCAGCAGCCTTTCCACTGTTTGGGTTGGGGGGTCCACTTATCCGAAGAGGTACTACATTTTCTCCCAAAATATCTCTAACGGGTCGTACCACAGGTGGGCTTGAAAAACCCAGATCTCTAGCTCGCTCAGGAGATTGGCTTTCCACCTTACGATCTCCATCTGATATTCTACGATCTTCACGACGCCAATCATTGACAATTGGAGGACGGACAGGACTTCTCTTATTATCACCATATTGCCTACTTTCTTGATCATATCCAGGACTTCTTCCACCAGGACTAGACCTGTCACTATATGGAGGGCTTCTAGATCCTCCCTGATACGCCTCAACTTCCCTGTTTTCATAGGACTCATCTTTGTCACCCTGAACAACATGCATCATAAGAGCACAGACTAAAGTTAGAATCGGCAAACAAATTCTAGCAATTTTAAAGCAAAAACAATAGCATGCAACTTGACATTGAACTCGAATCAAACTGTCAAATATTTGCTTAAAACGGTGAATCCAGAAGGGTGAAATCTTACGGCCTTTACTCTTGGTGGTTTATCAGAGTTCCTATCTCCGGTGAATCTCCTATCCACATAAACATGCTTAATAAAGTCGCGGAGCCTGTTAACATTACTGGCACCAAATATGACAATCAGAATAAATGAATAACGCACCCTGCAACTATACATGAAAACTTTCAAGCAAGTAGTTACCTGCTGTCAGGGAAAGAATGGTGCTGTGCATCCCATTCTTTAAAATAAATGTCCCTTGCAAGCTGCAAGTATTAGATAAAGCTGAAATCAACTTAAGAAATATATGATATCAAGCAGAATGAAATGATATATAGCACGAGTTTTAGCACAAAATGACATCAATACTTGATTTCCTCCTTCTTGAAGTGCAGTAACTTCTTGCGAAGTAAATTTAGCCATTGAAACTGATTTCACACGATGTGTAAATTCACGGCTGTAAATTCATACAAAAACCACATGAGTTTTGAAGAGAAGTGTGCAATTGAAAGGAAATGTAATTGCCAAGTACAGAACAATATCTTTTAAACAAGATACAGTTCACACTTTATACACACAAATGAGAGCATGCACATTAGACTTAGTTGAGATTTAGTAACTGCCAACAGAAAGTCAGGTTTTCGCAGGTATACAATTTTGTCAACTCTAATCCATAACAAACAACAATACAAAAATATACAAAAAAAAAGTACACAATTTGCAGTATAAATATGTTTCAAGCTTCATCATTGAGAATACATTCATCAGCATGCAAAACATCAAAACAAATGGAAACATTAAAAAAATCAGCAATACTTCTGGATAAAGCAGGCCATCATGAACCATAAGAACATGTATTCAACTTAAATCACAGGGTAGAAATATAGATACTACAATATGCAAAACTCTTTTAAGGACTTACTGTATTCCACTACAATTAGTGCAAACAAACGTCCAGAAATTTGTGCACACATATTGTGGTCCCTTCAAAAGATATGAAAGAAAATAATTAATGTAATAGACTTGTAATAGCATCAAATGCAATAATTTTCATGCTTGGTTCTGAAGAATGCAATTAAAAAAATGCTCTAAAAAGAGGTTAGAAATTTAAAACACTTAAAAGTCTACAAATACAAATATGCCTATGAAAAGAATTCAAGCAAAGATTCAAATTTATCTCTGTATTAAGGATACTGTTTTCCATGGAATCTAGAGAACGTATATAAATTGAAATGGCCAATATTTTTGGTTGATAAGTTACTTTCCATAATATCATTTAAAGTACAAGTCAATATGAGCAATAAGAAACATATCCAGCAATATTTTGACAAAATTACTCAAACACAACAAATCCTCATCAATGACCATAGTCATATAAGCAATTATAGCTGTTAAAAAGGCCATTTATGCAGGTGAGGTGATGCGAAGAGGTTTTCAAGAAGAGCCAATAATAGCTCCAGCACTCTTTTGTTCTTGAAGCTTCTTAAAATGAAATCAGTAACCTTAATAGTATCATTAATAGGAACTCTTCTCATAAAGCAATGGAAAATAACGAAAGGGTATAAGGTCACAGTATCAGTCTCTGATATTTGAATGGAAGTGCTTTGACAACCACAGTTCAAGTGTTCATCAGAGAGGGTTTCAAATGACAGAACCGGTATGCCCAAGTTGCTCAACAGAAACACAAGAAATATGAGGGTAATGGATAAACCTTCGCCTTGCTAGCAGCCTCTAGCCAAAACAGTGTTGTCAATCGTAGATCACGTAGCCTATCGCAGAACAATAGCAATTTGTTCAAATTCCACTAGAAACTATTTTGGACGTTGTTTCAAGAATGACACTATATAGTATGAAAGAGTGCGGACATTGTTCAAATTCCGCTGTGAAACAGTGCTAAAAGATTTGTTCAAATAACTCTATATAAGAGTGCATTCCCAAAATCTAATATGAATATCTTTATTAGAAGTGCTTTAAATGGAAGTGATTTAATAATGAAATTGTGTTTTTATCAACCATTGTTATCAAGTCGAGATTCAAATTGTGAGTCGGAACACCATAGACATGTTTGGGTATAGTAATTAATTAGGCATTTCTTCAATGAGTTATTATAAAGAATTATCAAATGCTTACCCCAGTGAACTACTACTTAAAATAAGACCAAAACAACCTATGAACCTATCATAACTTATTTTTAAAGCCTATCTTATATCAGAGATAAGTTCAAATGAGCTCACAGTATTAATATATTAAACGAAATACATATCTAACCCCCCAAACTCCAATTTTCAACCATTTACTCCAAAAATATAAAGACTTGTCGGTTTCACATTGCATAAATGGGAAAATACAATCATATCATACTGATTCTACATTCTACCAAGTTAGCTAGTTGCAATTCATTTGAAGCAATTAAATTCACAAGCTCAATGAAGTAAAGACTAATCTATTACCCAATAGAGAGTTTAGAGTTAATGACTTAGTTATTATTTTTTTGTTTTAGTTGGATCGTTAGTTAGTTAGTCTTCTAACTAACTAGTAACTACCACTATATATTCAACTAACCGTAATAGTTATGACACTAATTCATTTTTCTCATTCAATTTGAGTATCACATATCGTGTCCTGGCATCTGACATGTGTCAGTGTCCGACACCGATAAATTTAATACACTCAATTAATTCATTTTCTAAAATTATTATCGGTGACGTGTCAGTATCCTATCTGGTGTTCATGTCACTAATAGTGCTTCATAGTATTTTACTAATTAATCTCTTCTCTAGTTTTTATAAGCAAAAGCAATTGCTTCTACATTTGATAGAACCTTACCATACTGTTGCAGTTAATGCATCTTCGATTAGGTTGAAGCTTGAGAAGAGCTCGAATCGCGCGCTCGTTTTTCTCATCTTCTCTCAACCGACTCGCCATTCTTCAATTCAAACTTCAAACGCGATTCCAATCATTACAAGTCAATAAAATACTATGTCAAATTCAATTGCGCTACTGAAAAACAAAAAACAAAAAACAAAAAACAAAAAACAAAAAACGCACGTTGGAGTTAAGTCAAATTAAAGTCAACAATCAAGTATTCAAAAAATTTGTAAGAAAAATGAAAAGAAGAAATCGTGTATTTCTTGAAGAAAGAGAAAACGGTAGATCTGAGAATGAAAGAGTTGTGCGAAATTGAAGATGAAGAAGAAGGTTGAGAAGTGAACCCTAAGAAGTTGATGAAATGGAAATAGGAAGTGAAGAAGAAACGGTTAGAATGTTGAAGTTCTGGAAGCTTCTTTTTCTAATTGTGGTGAAAGATTTGAAGAGAGAGAGAGATGAATCACGCAAGCATAACTGAAACGGAAAGGAGAAAGAAGAAAGAACGAAAAAGGGAAGAACGAGAGAGAGAGAGAGAGAGAGAGAGAGAGAGAGAGTAATGTGTAATGACGGCTTTGGACAAGTCAAAGACAGAGAAGAGAGGTTTTAGGTGCAGTCATGTATGCGTGCACTTAGGTTCAGCGAACACTTTCTAACTGTGTGATCTTTATAAGACCGTTTAAATTTTAAATTTTAAAATTTAAAGATAAATTTAAGATTGTTCGATCTCAATCGAATAGTCTAAGGTTTGTGCAGTCTCCAACTTGGACTGCACCCAAGCTAGATCCTTTTATATTTATTTTTTTATTTAATTATAATTTTGATCCATCTATTTTTAATAATTCACGAAATTGGTCTTATATTTAAAGAATTAACAGTTTTAATTTGTTTCTCGAATTTTTAAACAAGAAAATTATGGTTTAATATATTTTAAATGATGTGGTATACAATTTTATTTTATAGAACCATTTGGATGTATTAACTATTCATATGTCATCAATTAAATTACAAAAACAAAAAATATTTGACTTTGAAAATTAAGTTGTTAGAGGGTTTTATTGCGATTTTGTGGATATTAATCATTTTACAACATTGTATCATATGTCACGTTATTTAAAACATGTCATATCGCTATTTTTAGTTAAAAAAATCAAATTGAGGGATCAAAACTGTCATATTTTTAAAAATAGGTGAACTGATTTCGTGAATTGGTAAAAAAAAAAGATTAAAAATGCAATTAAGTCAATGCTTAGCTTTTTTGGCTTAAATACATTTTTGTCGGTATAAATATTCATTTTAATTTTATTCTCTATAATTATTTTTTTATACTTTTGCAAAATTCAAAAACTTAAAAAAAAAATAAAAAAAAAAAGTGTCTTTATTATAGTTATAATGTTGAGGTGGGTAATTTTCAATGAGTTAACACATGGTTGCTATGTAAAAGTTGATGACTATTTGTGATTCTCTTGTTTGTTTGTTGTTGAAATGTGTTGTTGGCTTTTTCTATCAACTTGAATGTGCCAATGGAACTATGAGCAAATGGGCAAGGAGATGGTGTTGTAATTTTATTTATTCTCAAATTTTATTAAAATGTTAGTGTGGTTAGAAGAGAAAATAAGAGAAGAATATAGAGGCATTTGATTTCTTTGAAATGAGGAAAGCTTATGGGTTTGTTGGTTGAAAGAGAGATGAATATGAAGTTGAATATTGAATATTGAGATTTGTTGGGATTAATTTTTTTGAGTTTTTAAGTAAAAAAATATATATAGTTGGATTTTCTTGAAGTAAAAAAAATATAGTTGAGTTTTGAAAATGATTTTCTTAAATGTGGTTGATGATGAGTTTGCAATTGTTGGGTTCTTTGAAGAATCATGTGTAGATGAAAAAAAAATGAAGATTTGTGGATAATAATTAACAAAAAAAAAAACTTAAATGATTAAATGAATTATAAAAAATACATATTGACCAATATTTAATCCAATAAATGGTCATTATGTGTCATATTATTTAAAATTAGTTGAGAGATGCATGGGTCAATAACAAAAACAATACAAATAAATATTATGATAAATAATTTTGTTTTTATGAAATTTTAAAATTTAATTTTTAATATTTGTAAAAAAATTATATTTTTTAGTTTTTATAAAATTATTATGCAAACAAATTTTTAGTTCATTGATAAACTCAAAAGATATATAATCCAAGAAAACTAACTATACATTGAGTTGCATCTTATATATGCATTCACATACGAGGACGTTGACTTATAAAGATAAAGAATTTTATTATATCAAAGTTAATGATGTATATATACATCATAGGATTATGTAGCGGTAAACAAAATATTTATTGGAGTTTAACAACTTATTAAAAACACGTTAATTGATATTAAATAGAATTAAATTAAATGGATGTGTGTGGAAATTAAAATAATGGCATATCCTTGAACAAAATGTTTATTGGAATTTATCAACTTATTAAACATGCTAATTGATATTAATAAGAATTAAATTAAATGGATGTGCGTGGAAATAAAAATAATGGCATATCCTTTGATTTTATCAGTGAAATTTGCATGTTTCCTTTGATAATACTGCATGTCTTTCGAAAATAATCAAATGTATTAGATTTATATTGGAAAGTATCAATCTTAATTAATATATATATATATATATATATATATAATTATTTTATTGTCTATCATATCAAAGTCAATTAATGTAAAAATAATTTCGATAATCTCAAAAGATACGTGATTGGAGAACTAAATTTTGATATCTATTTTATTATCCTGTACAATTATTCAATATGATTTAAAGGAGTTGAATATGAAAATAGATTTCTCAAACTAGTAGATACTAGTAAGGTTGATTATTGTGAATTAGCAACTTAATATAAACATACATCTTAATTGAGTTTAATTACATTAATTTCTTAGTTAGAAATTTTCCAGGTGTAGAAATCACTTTGCTATAAACAATTTAGATGCATGTAAAACAACATTTTAATTAATTAAAGACATCCTAATTGATATAGGAAGGATATCCTAATTTTTGGGTGGAGTTCACATGATTTCAAAGAGAATAAGTAAAGTCATTCATTTTCTCAAAATTTTCTAAGTGGAGAATGTGGTATTCAATAATATTACATGGTCATGTGAGTTGCACAATTTGTTGGCTTAATAGGATTATAGAATAAGATATCTTGTTTTATCTTTGGTTTGTTGGCATAAACAACTATGTTGGCATGAGATAAAAAAAGAGGTATGTTCCAAAATTCCTCAAGTGACACAAGCATTTGGAATTTTGGATAGATATAATTGGATGTTAATTTCAAAAAAAAATTCCTATAGAATCTATAGATTTTAGATAGAATTAGTTTTTTTTTTATCATGGAGTAATTTATTTTGTTGGTGAATTCTACAATGAACTAATATTTAAAAGTTACGAAAATTTTAATGATGTTCGATAATACTTTTAAAAAATATTTTATAATTAACTTTTTTTCATCTTTATAAATAAAATGGTGGTTTAATTGATTTTAATTCAATACAAAATATATATTTCTTTTTTTGTTATTTTATGATTACTATAATTTTATTTATCCATATATAGAAGAAAAGTTCATGTGAGTGACATGCAACCTGACATGACTAATTAGAATTAGCATTTGTTTTTCAAAATTCTTTTTCTACTACCATTGAAATTTGAAAGGTTCCACTGTCACATGGACCAACCTGTGTAGAAAAAAGAGCCTTCACTTAACACAATTATAATTATTCAATGGTTCAATAATTTGGAAACCATAGTTTTCTCATGGAGTCCAATAATGCATAACCACTGGTCACATTTTGCATTTTCATTATATTGTAAGATGAAGACAAATATTAATTCATGTCTCACTCAATTACTTATTCTACCAATTTGTCTCTTTTCCTTTAGCTAGCATTTAAAATTGAGACTCAATTTATTGTACCCATTATTTTATTTGTACACTATGATAAAATAAAATAAAAATCCTTACCCTCCAATTTTCAAAAAAAAAATATATCTTTCTGTCAAAAAAAATCATAATAATCTAAAAATCGATCAAAATACAAATAAAGTTTTATCAAAAATTGTTTCAGTCATAATTAAATTAGAGTTTTTACAATTGGTTTATTTTTAACTAAAATTTATTAATTATTTAAGTCAAACTATTTAATTATAGTATCATCTAATTATAATGTCATCGAATGACATCTTAACACTATTAAAATATTTTAAATAATAATTGTAATAGTTACATTTTTTTTTAAAATAATGAAACAATAATAAATAAATTACACTATAAAGCATCAAAACTCAAAAGTAAGCTCTTCAAAATTCTTGAATGACATGATTTAAAATGTTAAGCATTAAAAGCCTATAATTAAGTAAATTTCTTTTAATGATTTAGGTCCAAGTATAGAATTTGTCACACGTTTCTTGTAAGATTCTTTAATTGTTTTTGTAAAAATAGTTCAATTAATCTATGTTGTCCACTAAGCACTATGCACAACTGTTACATATGAGAGAATGTGTATCAACATGTTCACTTTTTAGGGAACCAATATAATAGTCTCAACTTCTAAGAATATGTGGCACACTGATTTTATATTAGACCTCTTTTCCATGCTTAAAGTTCATTCATTTGGATTATATATCTACATCTACAAACATATTTCGTGCAATATTGAGAGTCATTAGGTAATTTGGAGAGTTAGAGTGACAAAAAAAAATTACGAGGACAATGCATCTCTCTAATAAAATTAACAATTAATTATTAATATTGGTTATTTTAAAAAAACACAATCTTGCAGTGTTGTATGTATCTGAAATAGAATATTTAAAAAGTTGATGTATCTGATTAAAAATTAAAAATTAAAAACAAATACATCAACTTTTCACATACTACTTTTGTTGATATTTCATTTCAGAATAGTATTTCATTGCTTAATTACCCTCTATGATCATATGAGTCAAGTTTCTCCTCTCTTAACACAAAAATCGTAAACAAATAATACACAAGATTTAACTACACAGTTCAACCAATTGTACATACGTTTTTGACTGCATAGTGATTATAATAGATTTTCTTTTACTCAAACTTAGGATTACTAATTGCAATTTGTGTTTAAATATTATTAATCGGGTCGAACAAACTTCTCACCTACCAATAAACTATGAGTCATATCTAGTAAGAGAATATGTTCATGTGTAAGTCAACAATTAATTTTTTTATATACAGAAATTTAAGAGGTCAACCTCTCTTCTTAAATAGTAGTGAGAAAACTTTGTTGTAGTATATTGAGTCACAAAATCAATTTATTTTCAATTCAGCAAAATCCAATTCCATATAAATCAAGATTTGAGAATTGTGATTAATACAACATCTATAATTTATAGTGACACTTAATGTCACTAATTCTAGCTACATCCTTTATTTATTTTGGTCTTGTGATCAATGGTTCATCACATGACAAACTCTTAACCTCATATTCTAGTGTTACTATTATTCCTTATAAACTTCATTGAGTCATGTGCTACTTTTAGCTTCCATAGTAAAAATTGACCTAAAGTTTCTTTGTTTTCATACTCCCTTCATATCTCTCCCAAAATTGAGATTTTCTTTTAATTAGAGATCTAGCATTCATACAGTTGAAACATCGATGATCGTTTGATCGAAATCAGACATCTTTAAAAGAAAATTATAATTCAAAATATCAAATTTGAATTTGGTCCATCTAAATTCAATCGAATGGTCATAGATGTCTCAATTGCGTGACGGCAGGAAATTTGAATCCGCCTCTCTCCATCTTTTATATATATATATATATATATATATATATATATATATATATATATATATATATATATATATATATTTTATATCAAGTGAGAAAATGTTTTATTGTAAGAAGTGAGAGTATTAACTAATAACCATTAAATTTGATGGGACAGTTTTGATTCTCTTTCTCTCTTTACAAGTGCACCTCTTGTATCGTTTTCTTATCTAAGTGCGCGTGTAAGTTTTGCATTTATTGCTAGCACTAGTTTTCTCCCTCTTCTCTCTCAAGCTATACTCCTTTATTTCTTTTTTTTTTCTTCCTCAAAGTATTTCTTGTGCTTTGAGATTGGTTTTAATTATTATTTTCTTTTTGGTTCTTAAAAAAATATTTGTAGCTCCTTTCTTTCTTCCATTTTTTTCATTAAAAAAATTCATGTTTCAAAACAAACTTGATGAAATTAAGTAGCACATGGGGGGAAATAAATGAAAGGAAACACGCATATTAAATAAATATTCAATCACAATCGTTCCTTAAAATCTAATAGTTATTATTTAATATTCTCACCTCTCACAATAAAATATCATCTCACTTGATATGATCCTATATATATATATATATATTAGGAAACCCTTCTTTAAAATTGAGACTTGTGTGGAAGGTTGCATAATTTTGGTTCTACCAACACCTTCTCTTAATTCAGCTCAAATTTTCAGAACATTGGAATGGGGAAACTAAAAAGCATGTTGGGAAGTATTTCTCGTGCTTATTCAAAAACTAGTTCTTCCAAGAACTCAATTGAATGTGAAGATTTCGTGAACTCAAATGAATGTGAAGATTCCACGAACTCAATTGAATGTGAAGATGAACCTGAGAGAATGCCTTTGGTTGATAGTAGTGAAAGAAATCTTAAACAAAACGTGAGTCATTCTTTCATGTTTCTAATATCCAACACTATTTCTTCTTTGCTCTTTCCAAAAAGAAAATAAATGAACGAAATAGTTGTACTCAAGTGATTAATAGGTTTTAGTTAAAGGCGAATCGATCAGTAGGATCTGGATTCAAAATCTGATTGAAATAATCATTAACTAAACTTTATTTACTTCTAGGCCGAACTTTGAATTATCATAATCTCTTTTTCCTAAAAATCAGATGGTTAAAACAAAAAGAATGCTTGAAATTATTATGTTATATAGTTTTTATGAATTAATATGATATCATATCAAAATATGCAGAAAGTGACTTTGAGGGTGTCTATGCATTGCCGTGCATGTGCAAGAAAAGTTGAGAAACGTATCTTAAAGTTAGAAGGTAAGCACATTGCATTTTTTATCATATCATAAAACATGTCTTTAGCTTAATTCAACTATATAGCATAAATGGCAAGAAAAATTTAGATTTAACTATATGATATAAAATTACATTTTAGTTACTATATGATATATGTATATACAGGTGTGAGTTCATGCAAGGTGGATCTAGATACCAAAAAGGTAGTTATTATGGGTGACATTATTCCTTGTGAAGTTTTGGAAAGTGTATCTAAGGTGAAAAGGGCAGAGTTTTGGGATTCTGATGATGATGAGGAATAATTTTGTACACAACATTCATTTTCTCACAAGATTCAACCAATGTTAGAAAGTAAAAAAATTAGAAGTGATTTAAGTTTGACTTCTTCTTGTTGGCCATTAGCTAGTGATCTTTTATATTAGTAATTAGTAATTGCATCCATGAATTATTAGTTAAAATATTTAATTTAGTATTTTGATATATTAGTTTTTATATTAAATTCTTATGTATTTAGTATTCTCTTAGAACCCTTAATTATATTATGATACATGGCTAGCATCTATTTAGAATGCTATATATAGTGTTGTCTCATTTGAGAAAATTAATCAATAAAGAAGAATATTTTTAATGTCTTTAAGTATATACTTTTTTTTTATTGTTCTTCTCTTTTTAGGGTAGAATTATTTGTTTTGTTAATTAGTCTCTTTATAAAAGAGTCTAATATATTATTTGACGAATTTTAATCAAATGGTTTTAATAATCATAGTTTTCTTTTAATTTTGTTGTTTAAAGTTTTTGATAATGATACTTATTTTTTAGTTTTGTTGTTTAAAGTTTTTTTCGAAAGAGTCTATTTAGTGTCGGATAGGGGTGGGAATAGGCTAGGCCAAACTTTGAAAGGTCAGAGCCTGACCTACAATAAAATTTTTTCGGCCTGAACCTGGCTTACGGCTTATTATAGGCTTTTTTCAGCCTTGCCGCACCTTTTTAAAAATTCTAGCCTGGCCTAGAAGCCTATTTAAAAGTTTATTTCACATTAAAGCTTTTAAATAGTATGTTTTATATTTTTTTAAATAGGCTAAACTAAGTCTTTATATATAACTAAATCTAATAAAATTATAACTAGCAAATATGCAACAACCTTTCAAAAAAATAAATAAACAAAATGAACCCATAATTAGCAAATTTAAAATAACAAATACTAATATTAATAAATAATAATAAAAAAAAATAACAATGTTAATAAATAATATTAATATATATATATATATATATATAGGCCGACCTATCCGGCCTAATTAGGTTTTTTTTGTAAGTCTGACTTTGAACTATTTATATTAATAGGCTTTGAAAAAAGTCTGAACCTGATTTTTTTATTAAACAAACCAGACTAGACCAAACCATAAATAGGTCAGACCATATTCACCCTTAGTGCCGAAATACTTTCTTATTAGTTACATAAACTCTTAAAAACTGTGTACCTTCAGATGTCTCTCACTTATCTATATTCATAGTTCTTTTTATGGTTTGTGTTGTAGATTTATAATTGATGGTTGTTCGTAATTTAGTCTGTATTCTGTAATTGTTTATTTTTAAGTTGGTTTGTTCGCGATTTTGGACATTTGATGAAAAAAATTTCCAACAATTCTTCTGCCATGAATATGAAAAATAAAAAAGACACACATTGAGAAAACGAGAAGCAAGTGTCTCTTACCAATTCTTATTTTTTTGGTCAAGTTTTGTCAAATCTAGCAATGTTGTAGGACATGTGCAACATATAAAAGGCCAAGAGACATGTATAATACTAACCTGAGGGATCCAATTTTTTTGGTCGTTTTGCTTTTCTTAGCCACATGAAATCATTTAGCTTAGAATAGAAGTTTCATTTTCAATCATAAACAATATAAATAAAAATGTTGCTAATCTTACAAACCAATGAAGTACATGAACCCAATAACATGTCACATGTATAACACTTGTTAAGTTTGTTGTGGAGCTTGAGAAATTTATTGATCTCATGTGGCCCTTATCAAAATGTAGAATTCATTGTCTTCATATTTTGGGGTTTTAAATTTATGATCCTCCTTTTCCACCTCTTTTAATTGAAAAATAATAATTCTTCAAAAAATAAACATTTAAGACTTACCAATTTATGCATGAATGAACAGAGGTGACTGCATGACCCATTTATTAGAACAATTTTTTTGTTATATTTAATTAGACGTAAGTTTTCTAAAAATAGTATGCAAGTGAAACATTAAGGTTTTTGGTCTTTTTGACATCAAATATAGATTTTGTCCATTTATTATAATATGCCACTGTTTTCACTTGAGGTTTGTCGGCGGTGTACATGATCAAGAGAATAGGGTGTATTTGTTGAGTTTTTAGTAGACTTTGTTGACGATAAGTCTTGATCATAGTTTGGGTGTTTAGAGTGAAAATAGTGAATTAATGACTTAAGTTTTTATGAGATTGTCTTGCCTATTTATAGAGACCATAAGTTAAATGAATTCTTATATTTGTTAAGTCATTTCCCTTCCCTCAGTGGAACTACTTTCCTTCTTTTTCATTTCACGTGCGAGTTTTCCACCTCGAATAATCGACCACTATCTTGGTCTTATTGTGTTTATGTTGCCCTTCCCTTGTCTGAGTAAGAAACATGTATTCCTTGTGACTTCTTTTGGTAGCATATAGATGATGAATCAGAGTACTCGAGATTTGGATTCAAATACTCTGTACTAGGTCGATAACTCTAATGAACTATGACATGACAACCACTTTTATTAGATCACAAGTTATTCTTATTTGACCATTCTATTGACACATAACCAAAATTAACTTATAATAGAAAGTTCAAAATATGTTCGGTCTATTATTAGAATACCTTCCTAAACAACTTAATTGCAAATTATTACTTAAGACCAAACATAAACCGGTGAATTTTTAACCGTAAACCAAGAAAAAATATGTTGATTTTACATATCAATCATCAAGTGTATTGTGAAGTTAAGAATCTCTTCTCACTAATTTCATTCATACCAATTTAGGTTATGTTTAGAAAAACAACTTAAATAAACATTTACATTATAAACATTTGTGGTACATGTGCTTATATATAAAGTATTTTTCATATCAAACGATAATAAAGTTAAACTTATTTTCATAATATATCTTGTAAGTTGTTTTTATAAACGATCATATATAATTTATGAAAATAAACTGAAAATAGTTTATAAGTAAAAAATATAAGTATTTATATAAGTAGATAAACTAAAATTTTGTTAAAAATAGATAAATTAAAATAAGTTCATCTAGACAAACTCTTTATATTGGTGATTCGTGTTGAGTTTTTCACACACTATTCTGTAACTACATTTGCAAGGTTGAAATCCGAAACTGATTAAGAACAACTTTGGGCTGGGCTAATCAAATCAAACAAATGGGCCTACATTTGGACCCAAACCCAGGCCCATTATATAAAGCAAAAAAGTCAACAAAGAAAGTCGTTATTTCCGTTATACCCGTGGAAGATCCTCATCAACTCTCGTCATTCTCATCGTGTCACACTCATAACACAGATACACAAATTAACAAATAAAAATATTAATATAAAATTAAAAAAATATCAATTTCATTTTCACATATATAACAGCAAAAATCAGAGAGTGAAGAAAAAAAAATCAAAAAAAAGAAAATTTGAATTGAAACGAAAAAACGCCATGGATCAAAAAATTCTCATCGTGTTCGTTCTTCTTCTGAATCTCATATCAAAATCGTTCCAAAACCCTAACCCTAAAATCCCCAAATCAACACCATCACCGGCACACATTGAGCTTGCCAGTTATGGCTTCCCCGTTGGTCTTCTTCCCGCCACCACCGTCTTAGGTCACGCTATTAACCATACTTCCGGTGATTTCACCGTCAAGCTCGGTGGCGCGTGTAAAATCACGCTCCCTCCTGATAACTACGTCGCTACCTACTCCGATACCATCACAGGGAAAATCGTGAAAGGTAAAATCGCGGAGCTCGATGGAATTAGGGTTCGCGCTTTCTTTAAGTGGTGGTCCATCACCGGAATTAAATCCTCCGGTGATGATGTTGTTTTCGAGGTTGGAAGGGTCACCGCGAAGTATCCTTCGAAGAATTTCGATGATAGCCCCGCTTGCGAGGGTCAGCACTCTGCTTCATGAGAAGAAGGTTAGGGTTTGTTAAGAATAATAATTCGTTAGTTAGTTTCGTCATCTCAGATGTTGGAGTTTGACGGAGGTGGTGACTTTTGATTAGTTATTTCTTACCTCCGTCAAACTCTGACTCTGAAATGACAAAATAACTAACTCTAATGACCTAATTGATTCACTATTTATGGTTTCTTTTATTTACCACATTGGTGCTTAATTCAAGGCTATTTGTTCACTTTTTCAGTTGAAATTCCATCCACGTGAATACCTTTATGTTAGATTCTATGAGAGGAATTAAAAAGTTTTGATTTTTAGTTGCACAAGAATCTAATTGGTTTGATGTGAATGATATAATATAGCTTTATTTGAGAATCTTCACATTTGGTAGTTCATTGGATTCCACTTTATGTGTAAAGATTTTTTTTATACCCATTAAAAATATTTGATTTTAATTTTAACTACTTTAAAAGTCACACATAAGATCATTGTGATTGATTTATGGTTTAAGTTTTCGATTGACCGTGTATTAAAATAAAACTTCTTGTTGTGGTTTCTGTGTTGCAAATGAGTATAAAGTTTTAGATATGGATGGAACGACAAAAGAGAGATATGCTATTAGATATAGTTTTTTTTTTCTTAACTCTTTGATTATTGGGAAAACAGACTTGTTAATCTGGAGTTCGACAGAGAGTTTAGTATAGCCAGACTAAATGATTGTTTCTGTCAAGGATCAAAATCGGATGCTCCCAATTGATTTGATTTTCGCTGAAGTTCATTAAGCACTTGAACCTAACCATTTGGTTGGTTGTGCTTTCATTTTCATGCCTTGAGCTGTTCCACTATGTCTTGTTACATTGCAAAAGGCAAACAATGGCATGGGCCCCAGAAAGTAATAGAGATCTAATCTCTTCTCCACCTTTATCTTATCCGCTTTCAGGGATTTTAATTTAATATCTGCATGATTTGTGGCTTGAAGATATTGGCTCATTCCAACTACAAGCCAACATTTGTCTCTTATCTGGGTTTTAACTTTTTGGGACATATTGTTATCAATATTATCATGGAGCTATAAAGAACATGGGCAACATAATTAGATTTGTATTAAAATATATCAATCATTATAAATGATTTTACTTGTTATCTAAGCTTTTGGCAAATGTTTTTCGTTGGTTATTTTCTGCGGACAAGTTTTCCTCTTTTCTTCAACATAAAGATCCATGTAAAGCATTTTGTTTAGGCTGGCTAAGACTTTTGTGGTGTTTAAAATTATGCTTTCTTTTCTCTTTTGTACTAGTTGATATCAGACGTTGAAATAATTGTAGCTTTCTTATGTTGTCACTATTACCATCATTACCCTTGAAATCTTATTTCATACTATCTATTTAGAAGCTTTGTTAAAGCTGTATTAAATATATGAGAATGTGGATTTGACTATTTTTTGCCCTTCTTGTTACTACTATTTGACTGAAATGATTCATGTGGATTAGGGGAATTTAATGTTTATTTATTTCCTTATTTGCTTCCTATTGGCACACAAGATACTAAATCTATGAACTGCATTTTTTATTTACTACCATTGTTCTATTATTTTACTTGTCATTTAGAAGTCGAGTTGCTTAGGTTTCTATAATGCTGACTAGTTTATTTGATTAGGTACATAAGTTAGTTTTGGCTCTTTGTCACTATTACTGCAGGCTCATTCGGCATTTCATAAGTGTGAAGCCTTTTTTGTTAAACTCTGAATTGTTCAGTATGTGGACATTATTGCATAGATCCATAGATATTTTCCAAATGTCTTGTTTTGTGTCTTTGCAATCTTTGTTCATTGTTAACCATGGCTTGGAGGTATTCATCACATCAAAAAGTGAGCCAACTCAACCCTACTCAAATTTTTAGTGAGCCAAAAAAATATACAACTTTGCTGCAACTTCTGTGAGGGGTTTTATTCAGATGTCATTACAAGAAGACTTTATGCTGAAGCCATGCACTATGGTTTGTTGTATATTTATTTTCCTACTTCTTTTGAGAGTAGAAGAAGCTAAGGCTCTGAATGACAAAAATAGTAGATAGCGGATGAACTTATAGCGAATAGCGGATAAGCTAGCTGATAGAAGATGGTTTGATAGGCTACCTGCTTTAATTTGAAGTCTTCGGTAAAATTAGTGGTTGAACTAACTAAAAAGTATAAAATGACATTAAAAATATTTTTTTAATTAATATTTTAAAAAAATCAATTAAGACAGTGAGGGTAAAAATGGAAGAATAAGTGAACCATCATAAGTTCAAATGTTACTTCAAGTAACTTATAAAAAAAAACTATAATCTTGAAAAAAACACTATATGCTCGAGAAAAAACAGTTAACAAATATGACTATTAGCTTAAATGCTATAAGCTTGTTTTTTGAGCTTGCCAAACAGACCTTAAGTTTTCATTCTTAATATAAAATATATCTTTATTATGTTTTTCTTTTTTTCCTAGGTGCATGCATTATGCATAAAACAGGTTGTTTTCGTGTACCAGAATCTATGCTAGTTGACTTAGTGATGATATATTTGTTATATGCTAAACTAGGGAAGTTCAAGGCCTTCTTTTCTTTTTAACTACCTTTTTTTGTGTGTGGAGATTAATTAACTTAAATTTCTTCATATACTTGACATTTTATTCTCTCTTTTATGCAGGGTATTAGCTACTTATTCTCAGCCTATGTGTGTAAGTAATGCGATAAAATCCAGTTCCACTACGTGAAGATAATTTAGAAGCCTCTAATATTGTGTGTAATATTTATTACTTGTCTACTAGTGCTTTTATGTAATGGAATTTATTATTTATGCTACAAGGAATCTACTTTTATATCACTTGTTTATCATGGTCACGTTACTTGTTGGACTCCTTAATAAGGCCACTTTGAACTTTTTTTATTTGATATATTCTCTGTTAATTAACATGTGAGTATATATGATGCAATAGTAGTGTGACTTGCTTTTTCAAAGTCAAGAGTATATGCAAATATCCCTCGCATTTTCCTTGGTTGATAATGGCCTAAAGATTTGCTTGGAGAAGATGAAAAGTTAAAGAATAAAATTGAGGGGTGTATATGAGTATTATACTATTATCCAATACTTTTTTATTTCTACTACATTGAACTAAGCTATGAAAAGATCAACTCAGACATTAAAATAGGCCTATGACCTATGACAGGGAATAGGTTAGACTTAATATTTTTAAAGAGTTAAATTTTGCAAAGTCTAACTCAATTTAGTCTATTATTATTCTTAATCTATTTAGGTGAAATTCTAGATGTGAACTATGCATTTTAATTGTTCTATAATTTTGTGGAATGGATTTTATCCACCAAATGGAAGAAAGAGAGAGAAGAATTGATGAGAAATAGAAAGAGGAAAGATTGTAGAGAAAGAGTTATTGGGAGAATCCAAATCCATATGGCGACTATAATTAAGAGAATACAAATTCAATTCATTCTATTTTTACTGGATATTAATATAAAATTATTTTTATTGGATATTAATATAAAATTATTTTATACTGTGAATATTTTTTTCTCAATTTTTTTTCCAAACAATTTATATATTGACGTTGCATTATGAAACACGATCTCGTGATTGACCAGTCTCTCTCCACTACGACGCTTTCTGTCTCCGCCAAATTGAATAAATAAAAATTAATAAGTAATTTTCACGTTTATTATTTTATTAGTATCAAATTTTGTCCATAAAAAAAAGATTATTAGTATGAGAAAAAGACGCAATAGATAGCGCAGAAAGTACATCTACCAATCACGTCACGCCATAAAGGAATTACTGTTTTCTGTACTTTTTCCTAATTGTTGCAGGGCACACCCTATCCACCCATGCTTTATATTTATAACCTAACTTATTCTAAAATTTTCATACGAAAAATTACTTGGAGTGGATTAAACAATAGGATCCGATACAAATTTAAATTTAAAAAAAATATAAATGATGAATTTGCGAATATATTTATTATAATTTAAAACGATAATATATCTACAAATATAATAAATATAAGTGTATGAAATATATAGATATATGCATTTGAATTTGTAATATTGACAACGTTAAAGTTATTGATTGAAATATGTAATTGATCAAAACTATTCTGTTAATCTGAACGAAAACGACCAACGCATCAAAATGAAGAAAAAAAACGTCATCCCAAGATGGAAAATAGAAAAACGTCGTACTTAGTAGACAAAATAACAACAAAATGGTATTCATTTCATTCAAATAGATAGAAATTACACTAATCGCAAACCATACAATTCAAGGTTTTTAAGACAAAAAAGAATGAATCTGCGAACAAACTCACATCATTCATGTTAATAGCATAAAACAACAAAATATTTACAAATGCAATAAAAGCCTACAAATGTCACAAAATTGAAGTATCTAGAATAATCATGCATCTGACGTTGTAATGTTGAAGTTGTCAAAGTCATTGATTGAATTTGCACTTGCATTTGATCGAAGTTGATATGTCAATCTGAAGCAATCGAACACCACAACACTACATAAAATAAAATACACCGCACCAATATGACGAGCAAAAATAATACTACACTAAGACAACCAAATCACAAAAAACACGAAAGAAAAACCAAATATATGTGAAAATTACTTATTTAGATTAAAAACAAAAAGAAGGAGAAAAACACAGTTTAGAGAGACGATTTGGACCAAAAATTGACTCTAAATCACATTGGTCAAAATCACCCATTTAGGTTAAAGAAAAGACAAATGGGCTCCTAGGGTTGAGTATTATTATAGTATATTATTTCTCAAATAGCCTTGTTTATTGTAACTCTTGATATAATTAACATTCTCAATATCAATACCATTTTCATATTAAATTTTTCTAGATTTTCTCTCATAAATGGTTTCTATCAAGAATAGTTTTCAAATTTTATTATTTTAGTCGATAGACATTTTAGCTTCTATCCATAAAAATAAAATATTATGTTTGGGTGAGACGACACGTGTCTTTTCTATTATAGTTAAGGTTTCTAGAGTTAATTTGGACACGAGAATGCATATCAGTTCAAATTGAACTAAAACTCCCCAAATTGATCTAGAGTTTTTTTTAAGAAACCTATAAAAATTGAGTTCTATTTTGGAAAATAATAAATATTCAAAAATAATGTTCGATTTTAATACTTGCATTCACCAATCCCTATAATTTAACAGAGCTAACTATGTTGGGTGCGAATTTTAGTGTCCTATTGACACACACATAAGTGCACATGTAGGTTCCACATTAGATCTCTCTTCAACACAAATGTGAAAGGTCTTTTTGATGCCATTTGTATAATATCTTTTCGACCAAAGTGATTTTGACTAACTATTCTCCTACGGTTGAAAAATCATCAATCCATTGTTATTTACTCATCGTAGCCAATATAACTCTAAATTCTAAGTTCTCAATCCTTGTTGTTATAATGACTGAGATGATGATTTAATACGAGCCAATTTAAGAAAAACAAGAACAATACTCGTGCTTATAAATGGATATTGATTACGTCACATACTCAATCTCGAGAATTAAGATTACACAAACTTTTATTTCTACAGACTACATCAATTATCATTAATATTTTAAACAATTTTCAAATACCATAATTTAACTTAAAAACAAATAACACACAAATATATATATTTTTTAAAAACACACGAAATAAAATTGAAACTTGAAATTAAGGTAAAATACCAAAAAAAAAATTATTTGACTGAATTAAAAATAGACTAATGAAAAATGTCAAATAAAAATTTATATTTTCAACTTTGTAGTCAAATAAAAGTTAATTGAAATTCATATTTTCAACTTTTTTAAAATTTACTTTTTCAATACAAAATTTATATTTTTATCATTAAACTACTTTCTGACAAATCCCAAAAATATAATTAAATATTTAAGATTTTTAAATAGGGGCATTAATGTCCATAAAGTGACTTAAAAGTTAAAACCTGAAAAAACAAGTAGCAGCAGCTAAGAAGCTGACTACCCAATGCCATGCAACCACAAAAAACCGAACCCTACTTGCTTCACTTTTCTCTTTAAACTACCACAACACCAACACGCGCCATCTCGCGCGCGTGAAACCACACTCACCTAAACTAAAAACCCTTTTTTCTCTTTCTCTATCGAAATCACAAACAGCAACAACATAAACTAACAACAACCACCGAGTTTGTGTTTCTGTTGTTTTGTTTCAGATTCGTAACGTTAAACCCTCATTCTCCTTAATTAGGTAACAACTATTTCATTTTCTTCCATTCTTATCCTTTTTTTTTGTTTTTGTTTTGTTTTGTTTTTTTTTAATTTTTTTTATTCCTTTTTTCCTTCTTCTAATTTACAGATTTGTTCTTGTGTTTCCCTTTCCTATTACCTCATAATTTTTGCACAAATATGTGCTTTTATTTGTTTTATAATTTCCCTTATTTGTATAATTTCTTATTTATTTCGATTTTTTTTTAATTAAAATTATTTTATATTTTTTTGTCCAATTTTGTTGATATGTGCAATGCTTATTGAAAGAGTGGTTTAATCGTGTGGTGTGTTTCTTATATTCTGCTTTTGATTTTGTCTTTATGTTCAGTTTGTCATATATATATAAATTGTGGTATTGTTATTATTATTATTATTATTATTATTATTATTTTAATCTGTTTGGGAATGTATTTAAAGAAAATACTTATGATAATAATAGTTTTTTATTTTATTTTTATTTTTTATTAATTTGAATTGTGTCTATTTCCGTGAGATATTGTAGGTTTAGATCAAACTGGCAAAATTATCCAGTTTTATTGGAGTCTGAATAATACTTGATTTTAATTGTTTATTTTTTAATTTAATATTAATTAATTAATCAATCAATTAAGAATAAACCCTTGATTTAGTCTTGAAGTGTCACTCTCTCTTCAAGTTCCATATTTTAGTCTCTAATGTATTCTTACACAATCTTCTAGTTAGGACTAAATTGAGGGTTTATTCATTAATTAATCACTTAATTTTATAGTTGCTAGTTTGCATTATGATAATGTATATGTTGCTTTTTTTAGTACTCAAATTATGAGTTACATTCTATAATTGGTGTGTAAGAAAAACAGTGTTTGCGCCCTACGGCAAATAAAGTTGAAGAGAAAATTGAACTGATTGAAGTGTTTGATAATAGATGTTAGTTCTTGATCTTTTTCTGAAATTAGAATTTGCACACTAAGCCAGCTAGTGATTATGTTGCAGATTTGATTAATTTCTGTTTCTCAATTTGCTTTTAGCTTCTTCTTGAGTCTGCTCTTTCAGTAGTTACAATTTGCAACATTTGTATATCCTCTCGGTTGTGTATAGAAAAAGATTCTCTCCATTTCTCATGTGAAATGGAGAGGTCCATTACTATACTTTTGGAGAAGTAAAGGAATATTTATGATATATATATAGTGGAGAGTGAAATTTATATCTTCAATAGTATAGTAATTGACTTCTTCATATTTTATGACAAATGGAGATGATCTTAACTCTACCGAATATGTGATGCTGAGTGTTAGCTATTGTGTTTTTTTATGTTTCATCTGTGTCTGTTAATCGACTGAAACATGAGCATGATTTAAAATGCCAGATGAAATTGGACTTTGGAAAAGATGCTTAAGATGAAATTGGTTTTTTCATTGCTGTATTTAATTTAATGTGTTTTTTCTTTTGCTTCCATGATAAAAGCTAATTTTATGTATAGTTTCAATTCAATGAATTGTTATATATTGCTTCTTTTGGAAAGCTTTTTTCCCCTTTATATCATTATTTCACCTCTATGGTCTTGTGGTTTGTTTTCTTTTAACTTTTAATTGAGTGCATGATTGATATTTGTTTCCTTTTTGTTAGCTCAATTGTGAAATTTGTTGTGTCTTATAATGCCACATGATATAATTAAGGGCTTAAAATGGAGTAATTTGATGATATGCCTTGTAAGTATATATGCTTTGGGATCAAATCTGCATTTTCGACGTCTTCTAAGAGTCAAGGATCAATGTTATTATATAAGAATAAGCTTGTTGGTTTTATTAAATGTCGAACAGATAGAGTTACAAATTGTAACCCTATCTCTTCAGCATTTAATAAAAATGACGCATTTGAAAAGCAGTTGATTTATGTATAGTCTATTGTTTTATTCCTAGTATTGTTCTATTTTCCCCTTATTGTGGCATAGTCTTGGAAAGTAATTGTAACTATGGGCTACATGGAGGTGATATTTAAGTTGATGTTGTTCATGTTTGGGTTAAATATGTTTTCGATCCTTATAAAATGAGTGAAATTCGGTTTTTGCTGCTGTTTGTTCCCTTTGTTTTTGGTTTTCTAAAAATTTATAACTATTTTTGGTCCCTATTGTCATGTGACGTCATTTAACTACTTATGTGTCACAAAATACCAAGTGGCACCTACTAATGTATGTGATGCCAAAATTTGCTTATTTTACGGGGACTAAAAACAATAATTTTAGACTTTGGAGGAATAAATCAACAAAGATATTTTATCAAAACCAAATTTTGCGGACCAAAATTATACTAAAATAAAAATATACTATTTTTCTTGTTATAAGAAATTGGATATGTTTTACTTTGTGAACGTGGCACCTTATTAAGAAAAATAATAATGATAAATTATGTGGTATAAGATTTATTCAAATTTTCAGTAATAAATTAAGCAAAGCTATGAAGATTGTCCACAAAACCAATTTGGGTTACTTTTAACATGATATGTTTTTTGGTCTTTCCTGTTTTGTATATTCAAGATATTTTTTGACTGAATGTATATTCACAATATTAAAATTCAGTTATTTTATCCCACTAAAACTTGGTGACATAAATTTTGATTTATCAGTGATCAGTTTTTTCTCATATGCCATTATGAAATAATAATGCATTAATGTGTGTTTCTGTTATGTATAAAGTATAATTATGTAGCATATAGGACATATAATCTTTCCAATTATGTGTTTTAGAATTTGATCTTGTTATTTGTCAAAAAAAAAAAAAACACAGAGAATTTGATCTTGTTATTAATACTAAGCGGTGAGTGTGATTGTTGAATTTAATCCTTGTTTAAATGTCTCCATTAAAAATGATTCTGTTGTCTTATCAGTTACAAAACATAAAATTTATTGTGGATGTTATTTGATTCAATTTTGTTTTATTCAGTTACTTTTTGATGCACATGTTTTATATGTTGTTATTGTATATTAACTCACATTGAATTACTTTTAATACAGAAAATTTCACAGCTAGTATAATCAGTTTTCATAATTTATATCATGATCATAATATTTCATACTAATCTTCAATTGATTTGTATTTATTCAAAGACTACAACCACCAAATATTATTGTTTTCAAGAAAATATTTAAGATGAGCATGCACTATACTTTTTATGCATAAAATATTATTAACTTTTATAGTTATGCACTTATTGAAGATATTTTGAATGGTTTGTGACTTGTGTAGTAAGATTTGCACCGGTATCAATTGCGATGTGCATAATAAATTAAAAATTAAAGATTTAACTGTTACTCCTATTTCTCAACATAGTCTAGTATATATAAGAGTTATTCCAAACTCTTAGCACCTATACATTGAATTCTCCTCCGGAAGTCGCGACATTGTTGTCTATAGTGAGGCTAGTTTCAACTCTGTCAAGATATTTCTTTTCTTTTTCTATGTTAGGGAAGATCTGGTGCTTATGAGGTATTTACTTTTTCTATGAATTATTGAGAAGATCTGATGTCTATTGTTTCGATTGTACTTTGGACATAGTTGATAGTTTAATCTGATTCAGGGTAGCTAGCTCCACTTTTATTAATCCTATTTTTATGATAACTTTATAAATTGATTCTTTGTTCAAGATCTGTGTAATTCAATTGGAGGAACTTGATTCCTTGATTTAGCATGCTGTTAGAGTCACTCATAATTTCGAGATTGATGTTTGAAAAGTTTCAAAGATTTTAAGGTCTATGGTTGATATGATGGATTCAACATTGTTTACATTGATACA
The DNA here is from genome assembly GCA_037974755.1 of Cicer yamashitae. NCBI lineage: Eukaryota > Viridiplantae > Streptophyta > Magnoliopsida > Fabales > Fabaceae > Cicer > Cicer yamashitae. The sequence continues at coordinate 46,467,919 of JBBPBQ010020322.1, read as the reverse complement.
ATAGGAGAAATGTTTCTGAAGAAAATGAGTTTGTTGTAATCAGGAGTTAACTTTAGGCTGCCACTTCTGAATCAAACGGCTTAGATTTACGATAGAGTCAAAGCAGCTTTATGTAACATTATCTGCGTTTAGTTTGCACATGTTTTTGCATTTTTCTTAGATTTTGCATATGAATCATTTGTTTTAATGGTTTGGTTGTCTACAGAATTAAGTGTTTTATAAAAGGCTGAAGTTCAGTGAAAGTTGAATTGCATTGTGATTACTCTTCTATTCATAATTCTTTGGTTGAACCTGAATTTGTTTCTTTTATTTATTGCATTTTTTTTTTATTATTTGGGATTAATTGGCTACTCTGCTATTTTACTTCAGTTGTTTGATATCTATCTGTGTGTTTAGGTTTCATCGTTTACTCTAGTTCGATTTTTCTTTTTGTTTCCGCCGCATTCTTACATTGTTGTTGCTTGTTGTTGCTGTGCAGTTTCTGGTGTTCAAAGCCTTTCATACTCCAACAAGAATTGGCCATTCAGATGATGCCTCAAAGAGTGCATAATTCCTTATTAAGTTTATGAAATCCGGTTAAAAAAAAAGGAACTTCCTTGAACCGTGCTTTGATAACGACAAAAAATACGTTTGTTCATAAAAGCAGGATGACTGAAACTAAGTCAGCTAGTAAGATCGTCAAGAAACAGGACTCGAAAAAAGTTTCCGGCCTCAGCAATCAGGCTTCGAGGAAGCAGCATCGCAAGGGAGAAAACCCTATTCGATTTGTGCCGGCTGCTGACCATCCTCCTGATTATGGACATTCAAACTCGTGGATCTGTAAAAACTCGGCTTGTAGAGCAGTTCTATCCAAAGATGACACATTCTGTAGAAGGTGCTCTTGCTGTATTTGTCATCTTTTTGATGATAACAAGGATCCTAGTCTTTGGTTGGTATGCAGTGAATCTTCTCAAGGGGACTCTTGTGGATTGTCTTGTCATATTGAGTGTGCACTTCAACATGAAAAAGTTGGAGTTGTTGATCACGGACAACTTATGCAACTTGATGGTGGTTATTGTTGTGCCTCCTGTGGTAAAGTTACCGGGATACTCGGGTGAGTAATTTTCTTCACCTGTTGTTTTATCGATAAACAGCTTAAGGGCTTAGCATAAGTGTTTATCATATAACTGCTTATGTACGTCATAAGCTATAAGCTCTACCAAACAGTCTCATGGGTGCTTTTTATGCCAGTAGATAAATTAAAATGTCATTCCAAATAAGCCGTAAGTATTATCCTATGTTTCCTATCTATCATTCACTACAACCGATATTGCTATCCTTTATGCATCTTTTCCAAAAGAAATGAATTCCATTATGGTTTATTTTTGAAATAGAATATTGTGGTGCATAATTGATATAAACCATTTGTATTTTCTAAATTGTTGACGACTAAATTTTTAGATGTATGCTGATGACATCGGTGATTCATGTTTAATAATGGCAGATGCTGGAAGAAGCAGCTAAATATAGCGAAAGATGCTCGACGTGTGGATGTACTATGTTACAGGATATATTTGAGCTACAGGCTTCTGAATGGAACTTTGAGATTTAAAGAATTGCATGACATGGTACAAGAGGCTAAGGCTAAACTTGAAAAAGAAGTTGGTCCTGTTAATGGCGTTTCTTCCAAGATGGTACGCGGCATTGTCAGCAGACTCCCTATTGCCAGCGACGTGCAGAAACTATGTTCTCTTGCTATCGAGAAAGCTGATGAGTGGTTGGCTAAGGTTGACAATCCAGAATCCAAAGGTTGGAACTATTTCTCTCTTTTTCTTGAGAGTAAATAGTCATTTTGGTCCTTAAATATGTCGGGCGTTGTTGTCATAGTCCTTGAATTATTCAAAATTATAAAAACATTCTCAAATACATATTTAGTTTGTCAGTTTGGTCCTCAAATGTGTGTTTCTTTTTGCGGGCATTGGACCCGCATGTTACAGGTTCGATCCCCACTAGTGCTATTGGAGGGAGGTAAATGTAAATCCATTTGTAAAGTATTCAGTGAGCCCTAAGGTCTCCTTGGTCTGGGGCACCATCTATTCACCCTAAATTTCATTTATAAAAAAGAAGTGTGTTTTTTGTTAGTTAGTTCATTCCTCGAACATGTCTTATGTTTGTCTGTTTGATTCATCAAATTACGAACAAAACATACACTCAAAAGATATTTTTGTAATTTTGATACAACCAGAGACTATGGTGACACTGCCTCACACACTTAGAGACCAAAATGACTGTTTACTCTTGATGTATGATTTGTTTTTGCTAGCCATGAAATTTGATTTATATGGTATTTTAATATGATGAGCTTCTTTTGACTCACAGAGGGTTCACTTCCTGCTGCATGCAAGTTTGTGTTTGAGGAGGTAACAGCTTCCTCAGTCAAAATTATTTTACTTCAAATGACAAATGTATCTTCTGAGGACATTAAGGGATACAAGCTTTGGTATTACAAGAGTAGAGTGGAATCACACACACAAGATCCTGTTTGTGTGTTTCCTAAAGCTCAGAGGAGGATTTTGATATCCAATCTCCAGCCTTGCACCGAATATACTTTTCGGATCGTATCTTATACAGATATCGGCGACCTTGGTCATTCCGAGGCTAAGTGTTTCACCAAGAGCATTGAGATATTGGAAAAGAATCCGTCTTCATCGGTTGACATGAACACTAAAAAGGAGAATACTCAAACTGTAGGCAATACTTCTGGCTCCAAAATGGAGCCCGAGCCCGATCCTACAATGGCAGACTCCGGATTCAAGGTTCGAGACCTTGGAAAGATATTGCACCTTGCTTGGGCTCAAGAACAAGGTTGCCTTGAAGGCTTTTGTCGAGCTGATACAAAAAATTGCTGTGGTCAAAGTGAAACAATCAAGCCTAGCAACCCAGAAGAGAAGTTAGCGCCTTTGGTTTCTCGAGACCTTGATCTGAATGTTGTTTCTGTGCCTGATTTAAATGAAGAACTCACTCCTCCTTTTGAGTCTTCTAGGGATGAAGATAATGGTTGCACTTTGCAGCAGGCTGTTGAGGCAGATGATGATGCTGCTTCTCATGATTTAGAGAAGAACCTAGCAAGACCACATGGTAGTGGTGGTTCACAAACATGGAACCATGGACTAACCGGAGAAGTTCCGGCCGTTGACTCCCGAGTAGTCGTAGATGCAAGTAGGAAAAGGGTAGCAAGCACAAATGAAGAGGCTCATGATTGTGACAGCACCTTAATAAACGGATCTCCTTTACACGTATCGGATGGTTCGTTCTCCTTAGATGAGAACTTTGAGTATTGTGTTAAAGTAATTCGTTGGCTAGAGTGTCAGGGCCATATCAAGCAAGAGTTTAGGTTGAAGTTGTTGACATGGTTTAGTTTGCGGTCGACGGAACAAGAACGTAGGGTGGTTAATACTTTCATTCAGACTCTGATCGATGATCCGAGTAGTTTGGCAGGTCAACTTGTTGACTCATTTTCTGATATCATATCCAACAAGAGGCCAAGAAATGGGTTCAATAATAAGGCTGTGGCAATAAATTAAGAAGGGCATGAGTTGATTCATGTTACTCACCGCAGTCAGGGATTTCCTGCATTCATGTAGTGAGAACATCTGTGGCCGTTCGATCAAGATCGGACTATACCATCCAATCTTGATCGAATGGCCATCAATGTCCCGACTGCGTGAATGTAGGATCCCTGACTACAGGGAATCCGAATTCAGATTTCTATTTGATTCGTATCTACTACTAGTACTATCACTTTGATTAGTGACACCAAAACAAATCACCATGATTGATTTTGCCTTCATTGTACAGGCATTTTTTATTACTCATTGTTGATTCATTATTATTGGGACAAGTTAATTGTCCTACTAAAATTGGATTTGCATTGATGACTTTGGAGACAAGTGACTCATTTTTCCTATGAAGGGAGGATCTTTGGACTTGAAGTTTCAGGATGTAGAAGGCATTTTTTTTCTTTCTATTTAGCAAATTATTGCAATTTATTTTTCAATCATGAAATTTAATCATGGAAGATATTAATTAGTGTTCAACTTTATTGTTTTCTTTTATTGACAAGCAACATTATATCATCACTTATTGTATTAGTCCGTTTATGTCATCGTTATCTTGTTTTGTCATTCACTTCACTGTCGAGCTAAGAGTTGAAGAAGTTGTGTCTTGCCGTTTCTAAATGATGAGATTACCAACATAGTTGCTTGTACTTCTTTAACACATGAGAGCTTAGATTAATTAAGATTAATTTAATGTCTCATAATAATCCTATATCATCTTTTTTTTTTCTTTTTGAGTTGTTCTTTAAGTTTCAAAACGTTAACACTCTTAAATTTATTTTTTATTTCCATTTTGTTGCGTTGAAAATGCCCTATGTGGCATTATTGTATTATTTTAGATTGCTTAAATTATATATCTAGATTGGCTAAGGCTGACATGTAGCATAAACTAATGTAATTGAAAGTTTTCAAGTTTAAGGATTACTTTGACATTTCTTTAATTTTAAGGTGATTCGCTCTTCAAAATATTGATGTTCAGAAGAGTTTTAAGTGATACTTTATTTGAATACATATTTGAATTAAGGTATAGTTTGGTAAGTGAGAGACATCGAAGAGTTTTAAGAAGAATGTTTTGAGTTTAAAATATGATAAAATAAATATTTTTTTATAACATAATAAGACTAATTTAACCACTAATTTATGAACATTTACTTATAAAAGAAATATATTTCAACTGTTAATAATGATATTGAATATATCATTATTATTTTATGAAGGAAGATTTAAAGTAAAATAATAATTTTGATAACCGAATTTTCAAATTAAATTTAGTGTTGATATGTATTTATTTGTTGAAATTTGAAATGTTTTGTTTAAAGCAAATTTCAATTTCAACTATTTATCAAATGACTTTATAAAAAATTGTTTATTAACTATTAAAAAAAATAAAAATTGCAATCTTTTGTATATTTTATGATGGTTGAGTGAGATGCTAGATAGATTTAGACCATCTAATATTTAATCTATTAAACATAAAAGATATTATGTTTGAGGGTCGTATCAAATTTGTAGATGAATATATATATATATATATATTTTAAAATTTGAGGACATAAGCTTTAATTTTTTTTTGAATGACATAAGATATAGAGAATACCAAAGGTGTATGAAAATCTAATAGAATGAAAGAGAAATGCAAATATCTGAATTATTTCTTACATATAAATCTAGTTTTCCGAACTTAAAATATGTGCCTTTAAAATTTGTTGAGATGACTCGATTTCAATTTTTTCCCGTCTTTGATACTCATAAAATATCTCAAAACACAATATATATATAGTTGTTTTGTCTAGTTGTGTGGAGAATTTATAGTTAGTTCCAACGGCATAGAGAAATTTATCGATGGAGTCACAAATTTTTCAAGAAATATGCAGAGATTGCTTCATGAGATTAGACATACTAGCAAATGATGACCCAAATATTTGAGATGAGATAACACTGGTATGACATATTTTATTACCAACAAATATGCAGGATATAATTATTTTCACGATGAACTTTTGTGTGTGGGTTTTTCATATATGTATATGATGATGTGTGAGACGCAAAAACTAAATTGAAAATAAAAAGTATAAGATGAATTATAGAAGCACATGAATGGTGCCACATAAGAATATAAGCTATCTGACACAAATATTATAATGCATCACATTAACATGTGAGGTGCCATTCATTTTGGGTCTCTTTTAATATATTATAAATAGATAGTAAAAATATTTTTGAGTGTGTCTTTTATTAATAACTTTATGGATTAAACTGATTAACAATAGACACATTTAGAAACAAACTAATTAACATATAATTCATTCAATAATCAAATTAATTTAAAAAAGGACACATTTAAGATATTTTTGTAATTTTAACACATACGAAGGACTATAATAATGCTACTTGACACATTCAAAGACCAAAATGACGAATTATTTAAAATATATGTCATGTGTTTTTTTTAACTGTTTTATTTGCAGCAAAATGTTGTTCCTATTCAACTGTCATTTTCAAAGTTTAATGCAATATTAATTATTGATTTGTCAATAATACATTTATTTATTTATTGTAGAAATATATATATATAAAATAATATTAAAAGTAATAAATTTTATTAATTATCTAGATATATATGTAAAAAGTTAAAAAAAAAAAGAGAATTAATAAAAAACGGATGGAATATATATCTATGTTGTTCGAAAATATATAAAAAATTGAATATCGTTAGCTTGTAAAATTGCATAGAAGATTGAATTTTTAGAATAAAAAAACATTTATATAATAATATAGTACCAACAGAAACATGAGGCTAAGAAACTGTCACTGATTTCTCTCTCACAAATCAAAAATGAAAGTTGTAAATGCTTCTTCATCTTCACCACACTTTTCTATCCATTCCTCAAAACCACCACACTCAACTACAACATGTGCTATTTCTATTCACACCCCTTATTCATTCTTTACACCACCCTTTAATATATATATATGAATTTAATTCTCATCATATTTTCTTTTTTTGTTTTGATTTTTTTGCAGGTTTTCTTGCTTCTATGAATGTAAAGCCTTCACCTTTGTTTTCTTTTCATTTTTCTCTTCATTCCGAAAGGAACCAAAGTTTGTTATTATGGAATTCTCATAAAAGGGTCATCTTGAAAAGCTCTTGTTCTGCTAAAGCTGCTTCTGTTGAAGGTAATTAATTTTATTCCTTTTTCTGTCTCTGCATGATTTGGATTATGCAAAAGTTTTTTTATTTTACTTTCAAGTTTTGTATACAAGGATAATTACTTTAATGTTTTGTAAATAAGGATAATTTGGGTAGTGAAAATGATATGGTTTTTTCATACTTGATTTAGCTTAATAAGGAGAAAGAAATGTGAAAATAAAAGTATCATATTTTGATTTTGCAGTTGGAGTGAAACTGTCTGCAAATTTCAAATTGGCTCCCTTCATTTGTTTTTTATTTGAAATTTGTAATTTGTAATTTGTAAATGTGGTAAGGGTAAAGTTAGAAGAAAATGAAGGCTACACCAAAATATTGTATCACCTTTATATATAGGTTTAGATAAATGTATGTATGCTTTTTGGAACTGGTTTATAAAGGTATGTATGTATGTATGTATGAATATAAATCCAATGCTTGATATCAACCTTAAGCTGATGAGAGTTTTGTTGAATAATTATCACATCACATGTTGGCTGAATTGATAAATAAGCACAATTTTAGACCCATTTACTTTGTGAAAACATTTTGTGTTTTTATTTTCTAAACTGTGTATTCATTTTATCTTATGAAATACTCTCGAAGTGAATCATTGTTATGGAGAGTAATGAAATGCTAGTTAATGAAAAATGTTCTGGTAATAATAAAAGCAATTTTTTGACATTTTCATTGTTTCTAGAAATGTAGACAATTGTGTACTTCAAGAGAGTCTCTTACCTTCTTGTTAGCAAGTAAATTTAAACAAATTTTAGAAAATGATAATTGAAAATGTTTTCACAAAGTAAACGGGGCCTAAAGACTTCTATTTTGGGATGAAATGAAAATAACTAGAGACTTTAATGTTCTTTTGGGCAGTAAAGTTTGGGTTTTTTTCTCTGCTGGTTCCTCTAAAAACTAGTGGTGTGTATAGTGTGGGTTTAAGTAAGGTTTACAATTTTCATATCTGTTATGACAGTAATATGCATAAAGTTTTTTAGCTATCAAATAACCAAGAACTAGTTTATTGATTGAATACTTGTAGTTGCTTTCTGGATTGATTATGCATATTTTCATATCCAACTTCATATCAGTTTCATTTATTGCTATCTAATATATGCAGTTGGAAATTCCTCGGTATCAACCGGAACAGCTGAGGATGATGTGCTGAAAGCCTTGTCTCAGATCATTGATCCGGACTTTGGAACAGATATTGTTACTTGTGGATTTGTGAAGGATCTGCAGATCGATGAAGCTCTTGGAGAGGTCTTAAAATCGTAGGCTCAAACTTCGAACAACACATGTGAATTATAATGTTCTTACCAAAAGTTTTTTCGTGTTTGAATCTCAGGTGTCGTTTCGGTTAGAGCTCACTACACCAGCATGTCCGATCAAGGACGTGGTAAATGACACAATTGCCATTGTTTGAGCCATATCTGACGTAGGTTAGAGTGGTAGACTTTTTTGTTCTGTAAACTCATTACATATAGAAAGGATAACAAAATGAAACATTGCATATATTTTCCATGATAAACAAAGACATGAATGTTTCCTACTTGATTATGTCCCGTTACCGGTTTCTACATATGATATTTGAGTTTGATGTGGTTTTTTGAGACTACAAATGATTATATATATGCATGACAGTTTGAGCAGAAGGCAAATGAAGTGGTGGCAATACTCCCTTGGGTCAAGAATGTGAATGTCACGATGTCTGCGCAGCCGGCGAAGCCTTTATTTGCAGACCAACTTCCAGCAGGTCTACAGACAATTTCAAATATTGTGGCTGTATCTAGTTGCAAGGTTGATCTTCTTGAAATGTTATTTCTCCTCATCATATTGGTCATATCAAGTTTTTACCATAATTTGGTTTGCTTTCTTGTCAATATTGCATTTTCCACAAATTTGTGCTTTACTCCTCTTAATTTAAAATTTCTTGGTATCTTTTTATTTTGCCTTAACCCTCCGACTCCCAAGGGTAATAGCCCCTGGTAATCAGGAGTTCAACCGAGAGGTAAGTAAAGTCTGGTCAAATAATGTTCTAGTTAGGATTCGAACTCGAGTATTGCCATTTGATTTGTCTTTAACTGAAGCTCATTAACCCCTTGAGTCCAACCACTTGATTCAGGCTTTGTGCTCTCTAAAAAAAGTTGCTAGTTAGAGTTATTAGTTAATCTATTTACCATGATTTGCGATTCGTGCCACGACTCATGAATGCATTTTATTATGTCAAAAATCAAAATTTGCAGGGTGGTGTGGGAAAATCAACTGTAGCAGTAAACCTTGCTTATACTTTGGCTGATATGGGAGCTAGAGTTGGTATATTTGATGCTGATGTTTATGGTCCAAGCTTACCAACTATGGTCTCTCCCGAAAATCGAATCTTAGAAATGGTAATTTATGATAAACCAGTTTGTTTTTTTTAATATATAATTTAGTGAAGTGCTGTAAAAATAATTGTTCATAGTATTGCTGCAGAATCCAGAAAAGAAGACCATAATTCCAACTGAATACATGGGAGTCAAGTTAGTTTCGTTTGGATTTGCTGGACAAGGACGTGCAATAATGCGTGGCCCTATGGTTTCTGGAGTCATTAACCAACTTCTCACTACTACTGAGTGGTATGCATTTCTGAAAAACATAAAGAGTATACTATCCAGAAAATAGAGAAAAAGTTACATGCTATATTGGTTTAACAAACCATATCATGATTTAATAGGACTTTGCATGAGGTTTATTGTGTTTGTGATGTCTTTTTATGTTATTCAAGTTTATTGGTCCACCTAGAGTATTATTGAAAATAAATCATGTTTACTTCAGTTCTCTCAAGAGATTAGATGAAGACCAAATAGGTTATGCTTGATATGCAGTCTTGATTTGTTCTACACAATGTAGGGGCGAGCTGGATTACCTTGTTATTGACATGCCTCCCGGAACTGGAGATATTCAACTCACTTTATGCCAGGTTCTTACTTGCCATTCCTTTAGCTTGTTTCACATAGCATTTTAGCTAGAGACCTTCCCCTGACGTTTCTAAAAAACCATACATGTTTTCGGAAGTATACTTCCTGACAAAAAAAAAAGTGTTTTTGTCCCAAAGTATGCTTCCGGATGACATTAAAACGTTGTTTTTTAAGGAAGTATACTTTGGAAGTGAGTTTGGGGGTGGAAAAAGATGTTCTCTTTTAACTGTTGTGTAGGCATGAATTTGGCTCGCTTGATCGCCTTTAGGCAAAAACTAGAAAATTCAATCGGGTCAGCTTGATCGCCTTCGAGCTGAAATTTGGGCCATCCTGATCACCTTCGGGCTGAAATATGGCCAGCTTAATCATATTTTGCTTGTGAAGCCTTTATAGTGTAACTCCTTTAACTGTTTCCAGTTTTCATTCATTTTGACTTTGATTGCATAATTTTTGTAGATAGTCCCATTAACTGCTGCTGTAATTGTTACCACTCCTCAAAAGCTATCGTTCATCGATGTCGCAAAAGGAGTTCGGATGTTTTCAAAGCTTAAGGTGATTCTTCTACAATTTCAAGACATAACTATTACATTTTGTTTTTCCAATCTAATTCTGTTAACTAACTGCTTTTCATTTTTATCCTTCCGATGTTTGACATTTTTATTTAAAAATACTGCCAAAATTGTTTGCTAGTTATAACTTGAACCATACAAACTTGATACTATTCACATTCAGTGTTGTCGATGGCGGAAAGCCAAAAATTCGCCATGTAAACCTGCCATTGCGGCTTGCGGCGCCGCCATGACGGGCATTCTTTTACAAATTGCATATGGCGATTGTCCAAAAATCTGCCATGCCATGGAGGAATGGCAGCGCCTTGGCCACCATTTAACAACACTGTTCACATTTGATACTTATGTGTAGGGTATGACTCATAGTAACAAGTAAATAGTTCGTTTGAGTGGGAGTGAGTACAATACTATACTGGACTGTAGTATTTAAACAAAAGTTATACAATTTAAACTCTAAGTTTGAGTCTTAATGGAAAGGTAGTGAAGCCGCTCTGCAGTCGAAGCAGAGACACAATTGGCGCCGAATTCTGTGATCAAATCTCGTGTGTTCTTTGTTTGCATTTTTTGTTTCTATTTTCTTTTGAACCATGATTGTGTTCTAACATTGTGTATTATTTTTCTGTTAATGCAATAGGTGCCATGTGTAGCTGTTGTAGAGAACATGTGTCATTTTGATGCTGATGGAAAAAGATACTACCCATTTGGTAGAGGTTCAGGTTCTCAGGCATGGATAACATCTCTGAATGTTAAATTTTTGTTTGCTTCTTCATATACTTAAGGAAATAATGATATTTATGATACTTAACATAAAACAGTTATATACTGTCTATGACACATGTTTGACTGTTTGATCATATTTGCAGGTTGTTCAGCAGTTTGGAATACCACATCTATTTGATCTCCCTATTAGACCGACGGTACGTCTCATGTTACTTCATCTTATGTACTTCAAACATTTCTTCATCCTTTGAAATTTCTGTTTTGTTACACATTAATGATTAATTATACAGTACACGGTGATTTTGTTTAGTTCATTGAAGATTTTGTTTATGCCAGTCTCAATGTTCTTTGCTTCTTGCTATATTGCTAATTGCAAACTAAGATTTGAAAACAAGCCAAGTTTATTTGAACAATTTGATACAGCTATCTGCTTCTGGAGACAGTGGAATGCCTGAAGTCGTGGCCGATCCTCAAGGCGATGTTTCGAGGATATTCCAAGAACTAGGAGTATGTGTTGTGCAGCAGTGTGCCAAAATACGCCAACAAGGTATTATATTCCTGCTTGATGGTATTTGAGAAGAAAATTCATGCATTTTCTATGATTGAATTTACTTTGTTATTTTCAATTCAGTTTCAACAGCTGTAACCTATGATAAATCAATCAAAGCAATTAAAGTAAAAGTACCAGATTCAGATGAAGAATTCTTTCTGCATCCTGCAACAGTGAGACGAAACGATCGCTCTGCTCAAAGTGTGGTATGTAAATATTTAAGAAAAACAATTCAGTTTGAAATTTTGCATGACATGTTCATAAGTGATGAAAAGTAAAGATGAAATAAAAATAAAATGAAAAGAATATATTTGAAGTTTTTTGCATGGCATAATTCAAATTCAGACGACATGTCACGTGTAAAGTGTTCATTTTCCATACAACACTCTATTGAGAGTATTGCATTGGTGGCACAGTCTCTGTTGCACCGACATTTCTGATCGTAGGTGTGGTCGGTGTTCAACACATGTCAGTGTCCAACAAAAACGAAAAAAGCTGTTTATCAATCTCATCAGGAACTGATTTCATTTTAAACAGGATGAATGGTCAGGGGAGCAGAAATTGCAGTATACTGATGTTCCTGAAGATATTCAACCTGAAGAAATTAGGCCAATGGGAAATTATGCAGTTTCAATAACTTGGCCTGATGGGTTTAGTCAGGTAATATATATATATATAAGATTGGACAATTCCATTGAAAAAGAAAGCTTTAAATTGTATATTATTAGCATTAGCATAAGCATATCAATTGTTCCTAGCTAGAAATAAGGTTGGGACTAAGCTTTATGTAAAGAGAATAGCCTCCGTTGCAAACTTTTATATTGTGAGAAAATGTGGCCTAAATTGCGGCTACGATGACATTGCTGCAATTTCAAAATCTGCAATATTGCGGCCGCAATTTAAAACCATGCTTCAAACCTAAAATACGTGTTTGATCAAACTACAAAACATCAGATGGTGTTGAGCACCGTCTAGTGTGTACCACAGTTGGGTCGATACCATCTGCGGTGAACCTTCAAACTTGTTAAAAAAGATTCACCATAGTCAGGTCGACCTTGTAATAAGATTCTTTTTCATTTTTCAACTGCAATAATTATTTATTTTCCAATATACCGTAATTATTTTACATCTTTTTTTGCAACCAACAATAAATACTATGACAGTAACATAAACCAATTCTCAATTGAAAGGTAAACATATAAAATAGTACTACTTATCAACAAATTTAATAACACTATCAACTTTTATAATTCTCGTGATTTAGTAAACGAAGTCATATATAGTAACTTTTTAGTGTTAAAGCAACTGTGGTCTAGAGTTAATTTTGACTTTTTACCATATGATGCAGATTGCTCCTTATGATCAGTTGCAGACATTGGAAAGGCTAGTTGGTGTTTCTTAAAAACCAACTGTACAAGCATCAAGCATGATATTTTGGCATCATATTGTTGCATTGCATTGATGTATGTACTAAATTACTAATTATTGGAAATGGTGAAATCAATGCATGAATGATAGCAGCTTCAATAGTTCTTCAATTGTCCTGCAACCATTAGGCATATATATTGGTAGAGTTAATTAAGAGAGCTTTGTATGTTATAGGTTGGCATTGAAATTCTCTAAGCAACTCTAGTTTTTTTTTTCTCTCTATTTTTTGTTTGTTGTATTTTATTTTCTTCCTTTGTGTAAAGCATTTATTTCTCAAATGTGAATCCTCATATGTTAATTTAACAGATATATGAGTCATTTCCATCCACACACTAGCTAGTTTTGCACCATAAAACCTAATTAATGGTAATTCTAAATAGATAATGAGGTCTAAAGTAAATTTTAATATATGTGACCTTTTGTTAATATATACGATATTTTTATTTATAAAAATCTAATAACATAAACTTTTGTTTGTAGACCTAAAGATAAGGCTTTTGTAGCCTTACTCTCGAGCCAACCTGTTGAGAATAGGATCGGCCTAATAACTCTTAATAATCAGTGAAGTCTTTGTTTTAATATGTAGCGTTTTGTTCAATATATGTGATCTTTTTGTTTATAATAAATTAACGACAAATAATTTTTTGTTGGTAGACCTAAAGTTAGGACTTTAGTAGATTTACTTATCCTTAGGTCTGACTCTGATCGAGAATATCAATTACTCTTTCAATTAAGTAAAATTTAAAAATAAATTATATATAAATAAAAAAATAAAAGAATTTAAGTGAGATATGACCATCTAGATGTAAAATCTAAGTTAAGAAATATTCTCTGACTATGCAATAGAGCCTCGTAAGAGGCTATTATAACTTGTAAGCAACATTAATCAATTTCATTTATTTCAAAATTAAATTAAGAGAAATTAATGTTTTAGTATCTCATAAATATAATTATAAGCGCATTTTCGAAAGTGTCTCTGATGATATTCAATACTGAAATATATTATTATTTTAAAATTAAATGAATAACATTTTGAAAATAATAGCATTAAATAATGAATTTAATTAGTGATATTTTTATTTATAATCCAGATCTCAAGGAGTATATCATAATTAAGAAATGCATGTTCTAGAGTTAGTATTTGGTCTTTTGAGTCTCATGTAACATGCATAAGGCTGTGTTTAGGGATTAGGAATTTTAATTATGTTTTATTAGAAAAATGGTTATGAGAATGAACAAAGATTGGAAATCTTTGTGGTTCAAGGTATTAACAACCCTAGGGGTATGGTGGACCATATTAATTGGCTCAAGGTCTTAACAACCCTAGGGTCCTAATTTATTGTTTAGGTATACCCTAGGTTAGTTTAATGGGTGCCATGTTGCTGCTTTAAAAAAAAATTGAGATACAACTTTATATAAAAATAGAGAAAATCACAGTGCGTGTGAGTAGAAAGCCTAATCATATATATGTCAATTCTATTTAGTGCTATGTTACTACTTTATGATGCAATATTTTAATCTAACAGTTATTTTTGTTAATCTTTTGGTAATTGAATGGTTCCTTTGACATTAAATGAATAGAAATATTCATCCAAATTTTTAGGAATAAAAATTTGACGTTATAATTCCTATCAAATTATGTGAGTTGAATTAGACTACAAATATTTTCACTTTTCTATTAATCCAAATAATATAAACTGTCTTTATTTTCTCTTAATTCCCTTCTCCTTTTATTTTTTCTAGATATAGTACTTAGTTTCTGTTTGATAAAAATAAGGGATAATATAATTAGTTTATAAATATAAAATGACATGAAAATATATTTTAATCAATTTTTTAATTATGATATTAAGGGTAAAATTGAGACAAAAATTGATAAATTACAAACTATAAACTCGAATGTTACTTGAAGTAACTTATTAAAAAATGTAATAAACTTAAAAAAAAATACTATAAACTCGTGAGTAAAAATTGTTATCAAATAAGACTACTAACTCAAAAAAATATAACACTTAAAAAAAATGCTATAAACTTATGAATAAAATTGTTACCAAATAAGACTATTAACCTAAACGCTATAAACTATTCACCGTAAACATTTTTTTCTTGCCACACATATCTTTAATGTTTTGCTCTCACTCAGGTTAGAAGTTTTGTTACAACTCAATCTTATCCAAATTACATACAAATTTATTGGACAAGCTCTTTCACATATGGGCCCATTAAATGCTTGGGGGTGTAGATAATTATGAACATTTTTTTAGGAAAGGAATAAAAAGAAAAGAAAACATTAAAGAGCATGTTGTTCATTTCAATGCTCACTTTTATACTAGTATTAATTAGGAACCGTCCAATTAATGAAAATAGATATAGTATGAGATTTTTCTGGGACCATATTGAAGGTTGGATGCATTTTCACACACAAATATAATACCCTCACCTTTCTTCATTTATGTAGCTTTAAATATCTTACCTAAATGTCTGCTCATGTTGGTCAATTTTCAACTTCTTTGATAGACAAGTTTAAATTTGTAGCATTAAATTGTTGATTTATTTTTGTGTGATTGTGACATTCTTCATTACAAACCCTATGCCATTAAGCTTTGTTGCATTAATTCATTTTGCTCACCTTTATAATTTCACATTTATTAAAGATCATAGTTAAATATATTTAATTTTCTGTAAAAAAAATTCAGTTATTAACATACATTTAATTATTGTGATAATCTCCAACAATATTAATGAATTAACGTAGAATTGCCGTAAAAATAAAATTAATTAATTTTGTTTATATTTAAAATCAATAAATAAATGTGTAGTTTTGTTTATAATTGAGGTAAAAGGATGTGATAATTTTAAAGGATATTGGGAAAATTTAAATGGAAGTCTTCCTCATCAATGTTATTGATTGGTGCATTTTTATTTAGGTCAAACATATATCAAATGAATTGACATATCAAAACCCAATCCATCCATTCAAAAAAAGTGGGTTGAATAGTGATCTAGGTGGACAAAGAGATGGTCAAAGTGATGGAAATTTATGTAAATCATAATAACAACTATATCAAAATTACATTGGTAAATATTGCTGACAAATTTATTAAGACCCAAAATTTAAGGATAAATCATATGATTTCTTTTTTATTAACCATTATGTATTTTTTTAGCTATTATCTTCAATAAAAATCTTTAAGTTTTAATTCAACTGATAAATAAATATTAATATTGTTAAGTTGAATGTTATGTCTTAGATTCGAACCGAGATCTCATAATTATATAAATTAATTATAATAGTATTTATTACTTTATCTAAAATAAAATCCTTTAAAAAAAAATAGCAATATTGTAGATCTTGCATAGTAAAATGGGTAAGGAATATTCCTCGTATTAAAAAAGTGTAATTTTGTTTGCCTTGTCCATATAAATTTGGCGTATCCGCATACCAAAAGGACAAAGTGGGCGGCATGCATTTTCTTAAATGGAATTTTGTTTTCTAAGATTGGGATTAATTCTTAACAAAAATTAGAAAATGCTTTACTCCTTTTGATGACTTTGTAATCATATATATAGTGAGACTCATATTAAAGTCTTAGAACATAAATTTCTTCTAAGTTTAGCATCAAGCTGGATCAACACTATCATTATGATATTGAAAAATGCGGAGTGTTTATTTAGATGAGTGTTTAGTAAATTATTTTTTTATTTATTGCAATTTTATTAAATAAATTATATTAAAATAAAATAAATATTATTAAAATATAATGATAAGAAGTTATTGTAAGACTCATCCTTCACTAATATCTTTTCCGGTATTGAGATGAAGGGATTAAATATTTATTAGATATTAATATTAACAAATTATTTACACCAAAATAAGATAAGTTTGCACCAAAAAAAAAATTATAAATAAACAATAAGTATCTATAGGATCCACTTAAGTATATATTATAAATTTGCAATTTAAAATTTTAATATATAATAAAATATTATGTTTAATTTATCAATTTAAATTTTAAAATTTTAATACTTCCAATTTTTTTGTTGAAGCTTTGCCATTGACTATCTATATATAAAATTAAATCATTCTTATATCATATAGAAATAAATTATTTGCAGTTAAAAAAAATTATGACCAAGAGAATTCCGTAAAGAAAAATTGTGGAGAAAATTGAAAATAAAACAATATATATTATTTTTTTGATAGTGTGCAATTTTGTTTATCTTATATAAAAAAAAATGTTTTAGGTTAGTGACATTTTTGTAGTATTTTTTCCGCTACATGACATGTGCCTGGATCAAGTTGCTGTTGTGAAGGAAGAATGGTTTTTTCTTTAGATTAATATTAATAAAAAAAAAAGAAAACAATAATAATAAAAAAAATAGTTAAAAAATTGAATGGTGGAAAAAGGTTGACATTGGACACATATGCATGTGTCACGGCGCTATCAAACATAACACGACAAATGGGACCTTTTCTGTCTAATGGAAATAACCAAACATGGTCCCAACTTTCTTTTTTTACCCTTTTATTTTTCTAAATGTACCCCCACCAAACCATTAAGCATAATCCTATATTATAATACTATTATTAGTCTATTCATTGGATTAGGTTAGATTTAGTTTATTACTACACCATATATAATCTAGTACAAACTACTAGTGATAAGGATTTAGTTTATTACAAAAAGTTATAATCTAAAATATGGAGTATTATATTTTTCATTTTTATTTTTGGTTGTGAGATTTTCTTAAATAATTGGAAATTTGTTTAATACATTTTAATCCTTATAGTTTAATCAACAAAAATAAGTTTTATTTTGTGATTTTTTTTCCCATTTTCTTCTATCTATCAAAAATTTCATGCAATAATGTATATATATATATAATTAAATTTTACATTTGTGTCTATAAATTTTTATAAATGAGTCTATATTCAGTAAAAATTAAGGGGTTAATTTTTGCAAAAAAAAATAAAATGAAATTAAATAATTAAAATTACTCTTTTTAAAATAGGGAGATTAAAATTGCTATATTACGAATTTTGGACGGGGAAAAGTGTAATTATCCCTATAAAATTCTATCCAAAATTTTTGCACTAATTAATTTTTTTAAAAATACCTTTTATTACATTTTTTTCAGCAAGAACAAATAATTTACGTCACGCGGCCAAATCAATTGACATAAGAATTTAATTTTTAAGTTCTAACTCAACCAATAAAATATCGATATTGTTAGATTATATATCTTGTCTCAGGTTCGAATTTAAAACCTTACAATTGTGTGAATTATTTATGGCGGTATTTATCATCTTTTTTAAAATAAAATAAAAAATTTAACTTAAACAAAATAATTTACAGAACTAATAAAACGCTATAATTATATGAATAATTATGAATTGATTGTACAATTCTTATTGGATTTAAATTAAACTTATTTTTCTCAAAAAAAAAAAAAGTTTGTTTGTCTTGTGAATAGGGATATAACTGTTTATAA
>JBBPBQ010020322.1:46393191-46448216 GCA_037974755.1 Cicer yamashitae | reverse complement strand
TTTGAATTACACTTTGGAGAACTTTTTTTTTCTTGTTTGTTATTGTTGTTTGGATAGTTTCTTTAAAATTTCCAAAATCATTTAATATTTCTTTTTTTAGTTGATTAATTTGATTAAAAAATATTTTACTTCTCCTTCTATGAAGTTTGAAGTTATTTTTATTTTTGATGATGATTTTAATATTGAATACTTTTTTGAATTTTGTTCTTAATTCTCTTTCTTTCTCTCTTCTATATAAGTTTTACCCTTTTTTCTACTAAGTTATTTCCCTTTCTTAATATATAGTAATTTGTTTAGTAAAAAAAAACATGTCACTTTTTTGTAATTATTATATGTGTCTCTTTAATTCCATCATCCCAGTATTGTACTTTATAGTTTTATAGTGGAATTTCAGTGAAAATTTCCACCATCTATTTATTTTTTAATGTTTTTGACCACATGCAAGTATGTTAAGTGAGTGGTTTAGATTCTACTGCAAAAAATATACATTATAGGGGATTCATAAATACTCTAATTTTTTTAGAGGAGTTTAAATTTAGAAATAAAATTTTAAAAATTATGTATTTTATAATTTGAAATAGTAAAAAGTGAAATTTTCTTATAAATATTATTTTTTATTTGCAGGAACTTATTAGCATGAACGTTATTATCTATTATCAAGACTTTTAAAAAAAAAAACTATTATCAAAACAAATAAAATAATTCTTGTAGAGTAGTATTGTATATTGGTTTTCATTTTAGAGAATTTGGTATAGTTACTCCCCTAAAAGTACTAACTTGGACTCTAGTCCCTAGGAATATTTAGTATATAGTTGTGATGGATAACTGACAATACCTAAAGCTAATGCTAAATGAACTCATTGTGAAGCCATAGTATTGGCAACTTGCAACTTGTAATCCATAAATTACTCTTTCTATCTCAATCTCATTTTAAATGTTTTATTTTTAAATTATTTATCATTTTATAGTATAATATAATATTAGTTACTTTTTTATACTAATATATTATTATATATTATATTTTAACTTATCAATTTCACAATTAATTACAACTAAAAAAGATAATTAAATTATTATTTAATTAAAAAAATGATATATTTAATTTATATAAAATAAATATATTAATTTTTATTTAATTCAATTGTCTATTATAAAATGTTTGGAGATAATAATTAATAAAGAATAGATAGAATAAGCATTGAAATGGGTCATGGTAGAGAGTGATGCTACATAACCTCTATTAACTAACCAATAAAAAATAACAAAACTTCATTTTCATTCCCCACTTACATCACTTTAATTATTTCGTCACAACTTTTAATAAATTCTGCTTTTGAAATTTGAACCACCAAGTAGCCGGCCAACTAACTTCCTTTTATAAATCCAAAGAAATCCAAAAAGATCCTTTTAGGTAAGAGGTCCCTAATTATAAAGAAAAAAAATTTGTTTTTAAATATAAACACTTTTTTTTAAGTTATTATATGTATTAATTATTATTTTTAAATATATTTTTTTTATTAATATGACTAATTTATTTTGAAATATAAAAAATTAAGTTTATTATTTTAGGATTAACACATAAAATAAATATATTAATTTATTTAATAATTTTTCTTAATAAAAGTGAAAAAATAATGAGTACTTGTAATAAGAAACAAAGGTAGTATAAAATAGGAAAGATTATGTTTACAAATTTGAGAAGAAAAATAGATTTCTGAATTTCATCCTTTTAAAGTTTTTTCAATATATATATTTATATATATATATATAATTTATAAATTTTTAATTTTATTCCATCTATTTAATATAAATGAAGAGATAAATGTTCTTGTATCATTCAAGAGCGTTTGAATGAGATAGTTTAGATCTCTTTCATTTGTATGTGGAGAATATTTAGTTTAGACTCTATTTTTGTTCTTGTATAATCAATATACATGAAATTTTCCAACTATTTACTCAAACCTAAGATGTTTATCTTAACAAAATATATACATTTTAATTCTTAATATTAAAAGTTTAATCCTTCTAACTTGTTGGCATATACCATACAGATATATAAATACAGATGACTATGAGGGAGGATTTACAAGCTCAGATATTGACAATTTATTGAGGAACATAGAATCCAACTATGAAAATTGGGTTTCTGCCTTCTCCTTAAATGTAGTGGATCCAAATGATGAGTCATCATTGAACAAATTCAAAGAATGTTTGAAAAAAATGAGAGGTGAAGTTCCATTATCCTTAGCCAAGACTGTGTTTTGCAATGATTATAGAGATATACTTGAGAAAGTTGAAACTCCTTGCACCATTATTCAAACTTCTAGTGACATTGTTGTTCCATATAGTGTAGCTCTTTATATGAAGAAGAAAATTAAAGGGAAAGTTACATTGGAGGTAATTGACACTATTGGACATTTTCCTATGCTAACTTCTCCACTTCAATTAGTTGATGTTCTTAAGGGTGTTTTAGGGTTTAACCTCCCTTGAATTTAGCTATGTCTAATATTGTATGTGTAGAGTTATTTTCGATTTGATTCCTTTTGTCATATTTAATTTTAGACAAAATATATGAGTTCGTTTTTGAAATTGTAGGGTTGTATCAACCGAATCCTTCACATAATCAATAATTTTAAATTGATCTCTAGAATTGTAAAATTTTGATCAAGTTCATCACCCTGTCTAAATTTCTTATCAAATGCATATTTGACATTTTAAATCAGAGATCATTTTGAAATAGTGATAACGTGAAGAACTAGAATGATACAATCCTACGATTTTAAGGACGAATTTATATATTTCTTCTTAATTTTAGTTGTTTTGAAAATTTGATGTAAGTGTAGGATAATTATATGGTTTATTTAGTAATGGTGTGGAAATAGTATGTATGATATATCTATTAATTAATCATTGTGTGTACTTTTGATAGTGATGTTAATTGGATTTGAGGAAGTGTCTTTTTTAGTTTCTCTTTTCTTTGGCATACAAAGAAAGGACATTGTATGGTGGTGAATTCTTATTTTTCAACTTTAGCTTGACATAAATCTTATCAAAGGTTTCTTTATTTTTTTTTCTTTGGTCCATAAATGTATTATTGGTTGAATAATGAATTAATCTTTTGACAAATGATTTGGACTTTTAGACCATAGTTTGTCCACTTTTTTGAAGTGGTTGCAATTGCAACTAGAATGTGAAACAGCCACAAAATTTATTTCATGAAATCTAAATGTCAAAGATTTTGTTATTCTTTGAACAAGATATTTAATGTTCCAACAAGATCTACAATTTGACAATAAAATGTAAAAGAAATATGTATCAAAAGTGATGATAAAGATAATATTAAATTAACCAATTTTTATAGTATTTAAAATTATCTCTATTTGAAGTCTGAACTTTCTCTAGATATAAATAACAACAATAACCAAGAAACTCAACAACATAGGAGTGCTTGGTACATATTAGGAGCAATCTCCTATCCTTAAGCTTCTCCATCTGATATTTTATTTAAAAAGTTATTACAAAGAGTGATCAAGACAATTCCTTGTGGCTGTGAAAATAACATTTAGTTCACAAACTTAAGATGATAATGAACAATAAACTAAAGAAAACACTTATCAAGTGGTTGACCTTATGTACTTAATGAATTTTAGTTAAAGACGAATTATTCAGTAGAATCTGAATTTAAATCATGACTAAAACAATCTTTAATTAGACTTTACTTATTTTCTGACTGAACTCTGAATTATTATAATCTTATTATACAAAGAGATATACATGTTAACAATGATAACACATAGAAGCGAGGAAGATGAAGAGAGGAGGTAGACAAAACTAGAATTTCATAAACAAAAAATGAATAATAACCTTAACGTGGGTTACAATATGAATGATACTTGAGTAGTTTATTTATAATTTGTTTCGGCTACAATAGTTTTTCAATTATGTAATTCTTAGACTTACAGAGTATGTTCCGCTATGTTCAAATTACTGTCTATTTATCACTAAATATAAATCATACACAGATATGATAAATTTATTTAGATATGATAAATTTATTTAGAAGACATACCGATATTTTCAACAAATGATCTTTGAAAGTCTCTAAAGATTTCACCACAAGGAGCCATACCACCACACATGGCCATACCCATGGAGTTTACAGCTGCACCATTTGTATTACATTTGAGCAAATCAGAATATATTAATTTTTTAATATTAAAAAAAATACTATTTAAAAAAAAGTTGTATGATAAAAGTCATTTTTATAATTTATATTTGGATTTAATTTGTATGTTTCGTATTTTGACTTTTATCATAATTAGTTTTAAAGTTTGATTTTTCAACCGTGTAAAATATTTTACACTAACAATGCATTTTATTTTTATATCTTTTTGATTTGAATCTTTATTTAATTTTAAATAACAATTTGATTCTTTAAGTCTTAAAATGTCAATAATATTATATTTTTTACAGAAACTCAGAAAATTGATCATCAACTTCAAACAAAATCTAAAAAATTCATTATCAATTTTAAAAAAAATTCATATATTCATCAAATATATAACTCAAATATTCAAATAAACTCACATCTTCATCTCCAACAACATCAAATAAAGTACTCACACTTTAAGATTTGATCACCAAATCACTAAGACAATATCATCTTCTTTCTATCATTCTCCGAATTAAATTTCATTTCTAACCTAAATCTTAAAATGTAAGTTCTTTATTTGATGGATTTAATGTTGTTGGAGATGAAAATATGAGTTATAAATTTTATTGAAAATGATTACTAATTTTCTGAGTTTTGTTTGAAGATGATGATAAAATTTCTAAATTTCTCTTAAAAAAAAGATAATATTATTGACATTTAAGACATAAATGTTCAAATCGTTACTTAAAATTAAATAAACGATCAAATAAAAAAATAAATAATTGAATGCATTGTTACCTGAAATTAAGTCCAGTTGTGATGAATTATAAAAAATAATGTTTTTTATTTTTTTATTTTTTTTTTATGATTCAGCAATCAGCACATAGAACTGATAACAATTTGAATTGAACTATACTCTCTTCTTCATGAATCATTTGATATTATATAAACATTATGTGATTCAATTGAATTTGAATTTTACCAAAAAGAATAAAAATGATGAAAATTACAACAACTACCTTGTGCTGTTTCAAACCCTTCTCTTCTTCACTCTTATCCTTCACACCCTCTCACCATTTTTCTCCATCTTCCATTAACCAAACCCTTTTTCCCTCTTTCTCTTCTTCAGCTACTTTTCGCACGTGCTCACTCACGTGGGATGATGTTTTTCACATTTCTGAATCTCAACAACTAGAGGACCCTTCTTCTTATCTCCAAGGTTACTTCCACAAAGTTCAACTCTGCAATCGTGGTTTTGTGAGTTTTTTACTTATCTTTGAATTGTGTTTGGTTTTGCGGTGACAAAAATTGATTTTGAATTAATTTATTATGTAGAATTGATTTTGATTAAAAGTGAATCGTAAGTGAAGTGATTTATATTTGGATATATTCGTGTAAAAGTGAGTTGAACAATAAATTCAAGGTTAAGAATTTATTGTAGAGGCAATAAATACAAATTCTAGTGTTAAGTCACAATCAATTCTGGAGGTAAAATCAATTCTACTCGAGAACAACCTAACATGCCAAAATCAATTCTAGAGGCAATATAGGCAATATGTGCGAATTCTAGCGTCAGGTCAAAGTCAATTATGGAGGCAAAATCAATTTTACTTGAGAATAACCAAACATGTCAAAATCAATTCTTGATATCTAGAATCAATTTTGCATGCTCCAAAAGTGGAACCAAATATAAGCTTTGTTTTGTTTGGCTTTTGCAATGGAGAAAACAATTTGTGAAACAAAGCAAAGTTCTTATCTTTACTTTTGTATTTTCCTCTGTTGGCTGAGAATTGTAAATCATATTGAATTTTGCACACCCAATTGTGCATTTGGGCATTACCCCACTTATTTTTTCAATAAAGTTTTAATCTTTAGAATTGTTATCATGTTTTTGAAATTTGGGTGTCTCTAATTTTGAAGTGAAGAATCCACTTTTTTGTTTGTTCTGTTTTTTGTAATTTATTGGGCATGATCACTGATCCCAACAAACTCGAGTTTACTCATAGACTGTGTTATTGAGTTTGGAATTGCTTTTAGGACTAAGAATTGCTTTCTCGACGTGATGTCTAGTTATTAACTGCAAAGTCAGGTGCTATGAAACACTTACACAGACACAGACACTTTGACATCAAAATAATTTGAAAAAGTGGAAGTAATTGAATGAATACACATGTCTGAATCAAACACCAACACAATGAAATACTCAGCTCCAAGAAGCTTGAATTGTGGCAAAGCAGATTGTTTCTAATACATATGAAATCATAATACAATATTCTATTTGAATTCAATACACGGCTGTCAAATAGTGGGTATAGGCGTATAGCAATATAGTGTAGTGGAATTATAACAAACCGCTATTGTTCCGCAATATGTGATTTAGTACAAAATATTGTCAAATATTAGCAGTAGCTATATACGGCAATGTAGTGGAATTTGAAAAAACCGCTATTTTCGGCAATCTGCAATTGATAAAACTAATTCAGTAGAGCCTAGCTAGTTTCCAGTCTAACAGTATGAGATAAGCATCATGTCTAGTATTCACTAGGGAATTCTCCAACCACTCCATACATACAAGCTTTTGTTGGTCATGGCCACACATAAAACAAATATTATTTCTACAGTAGAAAACTTTTAGCTTGCAAATGATGCAAGTGCTTTGGATCCTTCAAGTGATAGATATTTATGTAGTTCAAGTTCATATCCAGAATTTGATTTTAAGATTTTAAAAGCACATTTAAATTTGAATGATATCATATCTTACATCTATGACGGGATCACTTATTTACAGAAAAGTTTGTTTCAATTGAACAAATTTTAAGTAAACATAAAATTGCTGTAAAAATAAAGTTGCTGGCGGGTATAAAGTTAATTTTCCTTTGTGAATAGACTCTGTTATTGAGTTTGGAATTGCTTGTAGGACAAACAATCTGAATTCCTTCCATTTGTCATTGAGGGCCACATTGTTGGATTCATTCACAATAGGTAAAATTTACTCCAATTCTTCAATTTTCTTATAAGATGCTTGTGTCATATCATGTTTGGTTATTCATGAATGTTTCATTTATTAAACTTGTTAGGTTATAGCTGAATCAAATCTTTACCTGGCTCTGATTTATTATATGAATTGAAGTTTTGCTGCATTTGCATCTAGGCCAATGATGGTGGCATGTTTATCGGTTAAACTAAGAATTTGTTCAGGTTTGTTGAGCATTTGAGAGGTTTTAGCGATGTGTTCGTTTTTCCCAAAGACGGACCCTTTGGTCACCATGTTTCGTTGCATTCATTACTGAAGACAGCTGAGGAAAGAACCAGCGCGGTCGGTTGTGTAATAGAGCATTTGGGAGAGGAGCATATTCCAGGTATACGCAATGAGGTATTAGTTATGATAAGTCTATAATATATTAGATTTCATCATTATATTCTATTGTATGTTTTATTATACCTAAGTACATAACCTATGTTTTTGTTTATGTTTTAACAGCTATACCCTGTGAAATCATCTTTTGACAAACCCATATTCTTTTCACTAGAACGTGCGGCGGCTCCTTATTTTGGCATTAAGGTATGTGAAAAAGTATATTCTGATTAGTACATATTGTATCCATAAAGCACATTTTTTGGTCTTAGTCCTCCGATTTCTAGAAGAAAAGGACCTTCTTAATCTGAAGTTCAGCCGGGAGCTAAGTAAAACCTGACCAAAGATTATTCTAGTCAGGGTTTGAACTTAAGTTCTCCCAATCGATTCGATCTTATCAGAATCTAATTAACCACTTGGTTTCCTAAAACTCTTGTTTGTTATAACTTATTATGTTTAACTTTCTTTTTTCTTCTGATTGAAGAATAGGCTTATGGAGTCCATATGAATGGCTTTGTTGAGGTAGATGGGCAGAAGCACCTATGGATAGGGAAGAGAAGTCAGTTGAAATCCACATATCCTGGAATGCTTGATCATCTAGTTGCAGGAGGACTGGTTTGTACTTTCATTTTTATCTGTTTGCAATGACATGTTAAACATTTATTCCGGAGACTTTGTTTTGGAACGAAGCAGTGTTGATAATGTGTAACAACTGAAGTGATGAAATTAATCTCAGCAGATTAGAACAGTTTACTTCAAGTGTTTTCTTTATTAGGTTAATATGTATTATCATCTCGAGTTTCTGATTTTATTGCTATTGTCGCAGCCGCATGGAATTGATTGTCAGGAAAATGTTATAAAGGAATGTGAAGAGGAAGCTGGAATTCCAAGGTCCATCTCTATTAAGTAAGTTTACAACTACCACACCCTCATCCTTCTCCTTCAGTGCACAAATTTTGATTTTTCTTCTAGGACGGTGAACTAATCTATGTAGCACTGACACTTCAAATTGAAGGTGCGTTTGGTGTTACGCTGACTTGTGTAGTTATATTCAATTTTGTCAAATTATTACCAATGTCAATGTCTCTGTGTTAGTACTTCATAGGAGCTAACTGAACTTCTTCATAGGAGCTATTCAATAAACCATTATTTTCCAACCAATTTGCTGAAATGAAAACTGATAGAACTCGTGAATTCAAGAAAACAAAATGTATATTATTGATTGTAAAAGGTTGAGCTTAGAGCTCTACAATGGTGGAAAACAGAAAAAGATAAACCAAAGTTCAAGAACTCCTAATCCAGAGCATAACTGCTCCTAGCCAGAGAATTTCTTCTCCTAACTATTTTTCTAACAACTTTCTGAATCCCTTCCCTACTCTCCTCCCCTCTCTCTTATAACAGATTTCCCTAGAATTTAGGAACAATCATAACTAACACTTTAGAATCCTATTGGGCTAAGCCCAAATCCAGTATCCTATCAAAAACTCAGTTAAATGTCTCTTCTTTGCTGTTCTTGCAGAGCTAAACCTGTTGGTGTTGTTTCATATATGGACATCGACGGGTATAGATACAAGAGAGATGTTCTATTCTGCTATGATTTGATACTTCCTCAAAGTTTTGTGCCACAAAATGAAGATGGAGAAGTTGAAAGCTTCAAGTTAATCCCTGTTAAGCAAGTTGCAGAAGTCATACGCAAGACACAATTCTTCAAACCAAATTGCGCTATCGTGATCATTGACTTCCTGTTTCGACATGGGTATTTCCTTCTTTGTTAACATCATTTCATACATTTCTCTCCCTATTTTTAGAGCTATATGGTATTTGCTACGTATGAAAAAACATTTTTGAATAGTGTGCTACTCAATTGTTGTGTAGCAAAATTTAAATAAACTGACTTTTTTCACGATCTACGATTGACAACACTTGTGCTATTCTGGAAACTCATGTTGTATTCCTTCGTCAGTGTTTATAATGGAATTGAAATTTCAAGGCTTTGTGAGTATATATTGCAATAGTACATGATACAAAGTAACAAAAGTGAATTTCTTTTGCATTTGTTTTCATATTTGTGGCAGGGTGCAAAGTGAAACCTTAATGATTATATGTTCTGATATTGCAGATACATAGTTCCTGAAAATCATGGATATTTGGATCTCTTAAGAAGCTTAAGAATAGGAGATTGCTCCTGATACACAAAGCATCATGACTATTCATTGAACCAAACATTCTTATTTTGTCGAGTATCTTGGTTATTGTTATTCTTTCTCTATAATCTATATTCATGCAGTTAGATTGCATTTATTTATTTACTTATTTATTTTTCACTTTTTCTTTTCAAGAATTGTTGAGATGGAATTTCATTAGAACATTATTTGTGTTCAAATAATTATTTCATGCAAAATCTTTGACATAGATTTCATGAAGTGAAAATTTCTGCAGTCGGATACTACAGTTGCAAACGTTTCAATAAAACAGGAAATTGTGGTCCAAAAGACAAATTATGTGTCAAGACAAATTCATGTGTAACGTGAAGTTTGAAAAAATTAGGATTCACCACCCCCACTGTACTTGTTTTGTATACCAAAAAGCTCGTGACAGGAAGAAGTGCTAAAATCGAGTTTAATCCATGTCAAATTTGATTTTGATAAAATTCAAGTGTTTTGATTAGTAACAGATGATTTTAAATTATGTCCATTTTATTAGTAAAAAAAATGATAATTTTATAAAACTTTATGGAAATCAGTTTAATAGTTTAGGGATTGGTTGGTAACTTTTAAAAGTATAAGGACTAATTTGGAGACAGAATGATAGTTCAATGACGAAATGTACAGTTTGTTCATTTAAACTGTGCATGAATGACAACCGATTCCCCTTGAGAATAATCCAGATTGATGTGTTAAATTCCTTCTAAAACCCAAATAAATATACATAAGTTGAATAAAATTTAATTCAATTATACCTATAAACAGTACATGGGAGACAAGCTGCTTCATTCTCATAAACTACAATCAGCTTTATTAAGCAGAACAACCCTCTTTGGTTTCATATACAATTGTGCATTACATCACTAATCTTTGTCACTTGTAATAGAGTATATTTGAGGTAATTTCAGTTTTAAGGATTTCCATGTCAACATTTTACAATAACCAAGACTGAGTTCAAATTTTAAGGATTTCCATGTGATCATTTTACAAGAACCAAGACTATGCAACAAACAAGGCACAAGTGTACGCACAGAACTTGGCATAAAGTGATTGCCAGAAAAATCTCTAAAACGCTGATTGCCAACTCAAAATGAATAGTCCTTCAAATCAGATTTTGATTCAACCAATTCCAAATCTGCCATGCACTCTTCTTCAGTGAGTGGAGGGAGTTGCCTTGTTTTACGCTTCATATTGTGCTTGTGCCACTCACTCTTGTGGTGTTCCCTGTACAACTTAGCATCTTCAAAAGAAACATCACATGTGTTGCACTTGTTTTGCTTTGGTTGATGTCCCTCAGTAGGCCTTACGGACGAAATTGTTTGCTTTTGAAGTTTATCATTCAGCTCTAGCACTGATTCAGGAGTTGATTTGGGCAATGGTGCAGGCATGTCTTCATGATCATTATATTGATCCACTTGGGTATCCCCATCCACATAAAGAGAGTGGGCAAGAACTTCAAATCTTCCATGCATCTTATTCATAACAAAGTCATGACAATCCTTATACAGACCAGGTTCCAATTCAAAAACCTGCAACCCAATTAGAAATCATATCATTTCCCCTTAACATGTTAGCAGAATCAATATTAACTGTATACATATACTGATATACATATATGCAGACATACCAGACACAACTTTTGGAACGGATTACATTTTCAACTGTTAACTGTAAACAGGGAACACCAGTAATAATAACATTTGAAATGGAAGAATCATGGAACATTAATATAAATGGACTTTCCATAAGCACTTTTATGGGTTATTTTGTTGCAATGAGGGCTGAAATCCATTAATGAATCTTAATTCTGCACAGATTATTTAGTACTTTTCTTGGTTATGCAGATTGAACTTTGGCCACAACTTACAAAAAAAAAATGCATGTCTAATATCATCAGACATGATCAGCTAACAGCAACAAATGAATATTTGGTCATGTTAGTTCTAGTTTTATTTTTATCAATGAGCATTTTCTCAAACTTTTATACAATATTCAGATAAAATGTGGTAAAAGAAAGTTGCCCTTTAAATCATCAACCATAACATATTAATAATGCTTCTAGAACAAAAAACTCAGTCTTGCTAAACTGAAAATGAAATGGAACCCTGAAATAAAGTAGTTCAAAACTAACTGAACAAAGAACTTACAACAGATAACTGAGCACCAGTTCCTTCTTTAGAAATAACAGTTGCCTTCCACTCACTCAGCTTTTCTAAAAGGGCAGGTACTTGCTCCTCAGAGGCAGCAGCACGTACCCTCAACGGACACCGTTTTATAGGGAAGTGCTTCTGAAGCTCCTGAATCAACTCCAGAGCCTGTAATATAACTTTCATTTCATTAGTTGAATTATCATCAAATTGTCATAACAGTTATATGAGGACAATCATTATTTTTATATAGAATTATTTAGAATGACTAGAAGAGAGACCTGCTTCTTTGATGTGCCGTTTGGATCAACTGCGAAATGGATATCCCTCATGAGACGTTCAATCATGCTGATAGTGTAAGGGCGCTTAGTTTCAGGATTAAAAGTCTTGTGCATTACAATGGTGGCAATGTCCCTAAACTGACTAGACAGCATTGACTCCCTCTCTTTGCCAGCAACCTGAAGTTCCCCTTTCTTTAAAATCTGCAACAGAAAACCATTTCATAACATTCACATACATGTCTTCAACAAACAGTAAAAGAACCAAGTATTATATACATATACCTTGTTCAATAAACAGTTTAGAATTAGTTTCTAACTTCAACAAACATTACAATTCAAATAATTAGACATGCGATTCTTCAATAATGAAAATGTAATGTGGTTAAACTGTTCTCATACAAGTCATAAGTTGTTTTCAAAATCTATACTGAAAAGAGCTTACTCAAATAAACTGAAAACATCTTATGAATATGTCATAGGTTATACTTACACATGTGTTTATATATTAGATAAACTCAAATAAGTTGTAAACAAGCTCTTCCAAACACACTCACTTAGAGTGTATTTGGATAAACAAATTAAGTATGCACTTATTTATTAAACATTTATCACATTTACGGTGATGTATAAACGGTTTCTCTAATCAAAGAGAAACTGTGATTAAACTATTATCATATAAAGTTGTATGAGGTTTCCACAAGCTATCCTACATAGCTCATTAAGAAAAGATGAGATAAGCTTATGGACAATATCGTAAGCTACAATTTTCATAAGTTCTCTCAAACAATATGACAATACTTATCCAAATAAGCCATTCATCACCCAACCCAAATGCATGAGAGAAACATTAAGTGCATTTTTTGTTCCACTTTTGGGGGAGTCAAAATCAATTTTGGAGGTGCAAAATTTATTTTGACCTGTTTGGGTGCAATCAGAGTAGAATTGACTGTCTCCATATTTGATTCTAGCTTGAAGCTTAGCTAAGATTTGTAGCTCTTAAGTCCAAACGTGATTTTTACACTGAAATTTTTCATTCAACTTACCTAAATATATGCAAACATGAATCACATTACATTCAACTCACTTTTAACTAAAATCAATTCATTCGAAAATCAATTTCAGTCACCGCAAAACCAAAGAACACTAAAACTAATTTCAACGCTGAGTTAATAATTATTTGCATGATTTATGTAAATAATTCATTTCCTATGCATATTAAAAAGTATATATGACTGTATAAACAACTAGTATTGAATTGATTAAGTTGTTGCAGTAACCTCTAAGCATATACTGGAATGATCATCTGTACCAAAAGCAGCATTTAAATCCTTAGACTTAGCAAGAACACCTTTGGAAACGTTGGTATAAACGGTGTGAGACTGCAACACTTCATCAATATCCTTTTCTCTGTTAATCATCATCAATTAATTGCTTATTAACATTACATAATCATAATTGAAAATTGAAAAATTAGGTATAAATAAAATAGAATTGATGAAATAAATAAGAGATTATATTAAACATACACGCCGGAACGCCACGAAAGGACGGTGTTAGGGTAACACGCGATTTCGAAGCGCATTCCATGCTTCTTGAGACGAACAACTGCGACATTTGTTAATCTCTTTTGACCTACAGGTTGAACCAACGATCTCGACATTTCTAGATTTTAATCTCTTTTTATCTTCTTTGATACTTGGAAGTTTCTGATATGTTGTTTCGCTTTGAAATTAGAATTGATTTCAGATGAATTGAAAAGTAAGGTTAAAAAGAGAAGTACTGTATGGAATTTGTAAAGAGAACGAACTCGGAAACGTTCTTACCGCAGAGGAGAGAGAGAGAAAGAGAGAGAGAGAGAGAGAGAGAGAGAGAGAGAAGTCGCTCTGATCGCGCGGCGGGGAGGTCGAAGCGGTGGCGGGGTAGCTAGGGTTTGCGGGAATGGAGATAGTTTCCTAGTTTTTCTACCATCAATTTCACGAATTTGGATTGCACTTTTTTGTTATCCGTCCGATTAAGATCGAATAGTTCACAAAATACTGATTTTTAATTTTGATTATATAATTTAAAATATAAAATATAAATTTGGATGGTTCGATTTTAATTGAATGGTTTCGATGTTCCAATCACGTAAATGTATGTTCACTATCGTGATCCTATTGAATTAGAATTTAAAAGGTTTTTTTGTAATAAAAAAATCTTGAGGTATTCAATCATGATTTGAATGTAATTAAAATAAGTTTTAAAGTATTCAATTAAGATTGTTTAGATTTTTTAAACAAAATGTAGAATTCTAATGATATTCAATCAAAAAAATTTATAACTTATAAAAAGTCTTATTTTAATAAAAAACTTTCAAATTTTAATGGATTGTTTTTTAAGATGGATTTCGTGATATTTTATCAAACTTTTTAGTGAATTTTTAGTATGAAAAAGTATTTTCCTACAATATGAAATTTCTATGGATTCTTATTTTTTATTTCTTTCATTTACTTTGGATCTCCCCCTCCCTCCACCAACACTTAACTAAATTTTACTTTGTAATGGTTAACAATCCAAACGAGTCTTAAATGACTTTGATTTTAGTAGACCCTTAACGCTCAACTCAATTTAACTCTACAACGACGAACAAACCAAACCAGACTCAAATGACTTTAATTCTAATGACCATATTCAACTCATCTAGCAAACCTACGTCAATCCGCTAATCCTCAAACCATGTTTCCTCTAACCAAGAAACACGGTCCATGTCCACCATCCTCTTCTACAGTCACCTATCTCCTTAGTGTTGACACTAGTAAGATTATTGTTTTTCATGTTTTCTCATTTCTTCAAAACATTGTAACAGAGATGATAGCAATGAAAATGTTTCATATAAGCGTAACGATCATCAAAATGCAAACAAATTGTTACTCTCTACATACATCGTTGGAGATTGTGTTGGTAGCATAATGATGTCTGTCTTGATTTTAAATATGTGAAATTGAATTTTGTGGGAGTAATTTTAATTTTAACAAATAAAAAAAAACATGTATTGAGAATATTGTATTAGAGTGTATTGTAATCATTTATCTTCAATTGATTGTTTAAAATTCATTGAGTCTTGTGAAATCTTATAAATCCCTAAAATCTTTTCAAATCCTATAAATACTTATAATATTTAAAATCTAAATTACAAATCTTGATAGTCTTTTAAAATTCACATGACCTTTTTTATGAAAAAAATAAATTTAAAATCGTAATTCATTACAACCCCCAGTTAGTTTAGTACATCATTCATCTCACAATACATGTCGTTTAATATTTTTGTTTACTAAATTAGTTTTCTTTACTATCAGTATGTTTTTCACTATCATTAATATAAAGTACAATAATATTTTGGAAGTTGTGTACATGATAATAATTGAAGGGTAATATAGGAAGAAAAAAAATTAAAGTTGTATTAAAATTTTAGAATAACATTCTTTTAAGATAAATTCTTTTTTGCTAAAGTGACACTCATTGTAAGATGGAGAGAGTATTTATTTTAAAAAAAAGATTGTGCATTGTCCGTGTAAATCAAGTTTACACCCACACTTAATAATTGTAACTATCATTATATAATAACCACCAAATTCACAACTTATGCTGAAAATTAGTGTAAAATTTACATGGACAACACATGCCCATTAAATCCTATTATTTTTGGCCTTTAATCCTTTATGTTTGTCCTAGTTCTCGAATATACGTTTTTTCTTTCTTATTTGATTCTTTATGTTACTTTTTGTGTGCAATGCAAACTTTAAAGTTATTCTCCATTAATAATAATACATTTTTTGAGTACTTTGTTATAAAAAATGTCATGTGTCCGTTATTTTTTATGTGTAGCATTAATGGGACTAAGTGGTTAACCATTACACTTTTTTTCCTAAGATAATAATTATTATTTTTTCTCAAATAAAGAAATTAGGGTTATTCATTTGTGCATAGAAATACAATTAGGGAAAATAGTGTAGGTTTATGTGGCGATTCTCAAAGAAGGAGGAATTAGGGTTCCATTGAAAAGGAGTTTCGGAGGACGACAACAAGTTTCATTCTTACTAAGGAATGCTTTAGC
Organism: Cicer yamashitae; assembly: GCA_037974755.1. NCBI lineage: Eukaryota > Viridiplantae > Streptophyta > Magnoliopsida > Fabales > Fabaceae > Cicer > Cicer yamashitae. The sequence continues at coordinate 46,431,983 of JBBPBQ010020322.1, read as the reverse complement.
TTAGCTTGTTGATGATCGTTTGTGGAATTTTTCCCCCTTCTCTTCTAGTCATTGTTTTCATGTGGTCGTAGTATGTGTTTGTTTTAATTTGGAGAGTAGTGGTGGAGGTTAACTCATATTTAATGTGTAAAGGATAACTATAAGTGGTTCCTCATATATTGTTTGTGGGGTTATCAATACTCGTGTTTGCTATTTTGAGATTGAGCTACTTTGAGATTCTTGGGCTGGCTAAGAAGATTGGTTATCCTTCTAATGTTGGGATGTGGTATGAGTTTGATGGTGAATTGAAGTTGTTGAAGGATGACTTTGGTGCCATTGAAATGGTGGATTTGGCTAGGACTAAAAGGAATGTCATTTGTATCTAGTCCATCCTATTTCCCAACTTGAAATTGTTGACGATTTAAATGATTGTGAGAAGCAATATAGTGATGAGAAGGAAACTATTGATGAAGAGCAAGAATGTGTAGATAGTGTTGATAGTCCTTTAAACTTGACATTTGAAGATTTTGATGATGAGTTAATTGTAAATGATGATATTGATGAGGCACAAATTAGTTTGACAAATGAGTTTGGAATTGATTTGTTAAACGAGTTTGATGAGGCCCAAACTGTTTTTGAGGTTGAGGCTTAAACTTGTGTAATTTTTTAGATCCAAACTAGTGTAGCAAATGAGGGCATCTGGTATATTTTTTTGGGCCCAAACTAGTGTAGCAAATGAGGCCCAAACTGAAAATACTGATGGTGCAAAGAAGAAGAATAAATGTGGTAGGAAAAAAAGGTATAGTAAGTGACCAAACAAAGCTTGATGCCCATACTGAGGAGGAAGATTGTGTTTCATGTGGCAAAGATATTGACCCAAAAAAATGTGGCAAAGATGAACTTCTAATTGGGAAAAAGAGAAAGATAAGGACAATTGATTACTTGGCATTTTCACTCATTGAAATATAGTTTTTAGTTAATTAAGTCATAGTTTAGATTAATTTTGTTATTTCCATTGCCATTGAGTAAGTGAGTAAAAATGTTGTATTTTATCCCTAACCAGAAAAAGTATTGTAGTAATATTTTATTTGTTTGATTCGATATCAGGTAGATCTTTTGAAGATGAATAATAATTAGGAAGTTTTGGAGGTTCACTTTTGGAAGGAAGTTTTGGAGGTTCACTTTTGGAACTCATAGTATTCAAATGATTGGATATTGAAGTATGTTGGTTATTCTCGTCTGGAGTAGCTTCACCTTGCTTGGAGAGCTAACACCAATTTGGAGACATTTATGAGAGCTTGAATTCTGCATAATCTCGCATAGAGAATATCCCATCTCGTTAGGAGAGCTAACTAAAATTTGGAAAAGTGTCCATCATTCCCAAATATCACTTGGTGACCAGACTAGCTCGCCAGGCGAGCTAATCTTAAATTCATATGTTGTTCTCCACTGCTAGGTTTTTCCATGCGACGAATCCTCTTGGCTAGACGAAAATTTGAATTTTCAGCACTGAATTCAGAGACGACATATCCTTGTCTAACGACTCGAGCATCTCATCAAGTGATGTCGTTATGTGACTCGCAAGATTTAAGCCAAATTTTACATCAATAATAGGGTTCTAGCATTTTAGAAGCTAAGGTGTCATATTGAGGCACCAAGTGAGCTTGAAATTGAAGACTTCAACCTAGGAAATTGGATTTAGACTTCCATTTGTGATCTTTCATGTGTAATACTTTCATCTCATTTACTTTAATTTGTTCAAAATGAGTAGCTAACTTCTCTACTGTTAAGATGAAAACCTTTACTGTTTGATTTCATATTTAGTTAATTGAATTATTTTTCTCATATTTGTGATTAATGTTATTTATCGATTGACCACCTTTAAATTAAATTATAATTTGTATTTTGAAATAGAACTGGACTGTATGAATGCTAAAGATGAAAAATTCATGACTTTGTACTCTAGGAATATATGCAGATGCATGAAACCAGTTGAGATATTTGTAGAGGACATATATTAATACTAAAATTCTTGCTCGTTTATGCTTAATGCTAATTTTAAATTTACTAAAGAATTAGGGATTATCTTGAGATTAAAAGTTTTGTCACTAAGAAATAAGAATAAGAATAATAAAGAGAATTCAATAACAATTCAATAAAGGATTTCAACAATTGGGATTAAATTAGTAGTTAAATGTTGAATTTGAAGTGAAACACATCCCTAACTCTTTTATCATTATAAAGTTCAATATTTTTACTCTTGTCAATTTGAGAATTGTTTAACTAAAGCATAATATTTTGTTCAATTAAGTAACTAAAACATAATTCATTAGTATAACACAACCTTTGTGTTCGAATCTCTGTCTTATATTTTTAGTATTATTTGCAACAATTCAATACACTTGCTGAAATCGCTATCAACAGTGAAATATGAGGATGAATACAATACATAAGAATTATAAATAGATAAAGATAGTGACTCAGGTAACAATAGTGAAGACGGATTCCCCCCATTTGTTAAGCCAAAAAATATGGATGATTTCAAGTTGGTGTTGGGCTACAAATTCTCAACCAATGATGAATGTAAAGATGTTGTCATAAGCTATGTTGTACATAATGGAAAGAATTTGAAGTTTTAAAAAGAATGAAAAAACTACGGTTAGAGTTGGTTGCAAGAAGGGATACCCTTGGCTTGCATTTTGTTCAAAGATGCCACACGAGGATACATGGCCATTGGGAAAGTTATTTGATACACATACATGTAGTAGAGAGTATAGGGTAAACTTCATGAGTTCTAAATGGCTTGAGAACAAGTTGCTCACTACTCTTAAGGAGAATCAAAATATAAAGTTGATTGACATTTGTAACAAGGCTTATGAAAAGTGGAGTGTTGGTCTAAGTAGGACAAAGTCATATATATATATGACTTATGAAAAAAATAAGGCATCAAGTTCATAATTCACACAGGACACCTAAAATCTCAAGGACGATCCTGTCCATTTGAACCATTAACTTGCGACTATGGCTTCCTTTAGAGAGGAATATGAAACTCATTTTCCATGAGTAAGTGATCGAATAAACAAAAAAATGAAAGTGGGGAGGAAAGTTACAATTTGAAGAACAAAACTTGAATATGATGATTAATAGAAGTCCATATGACAAATGTCAGGTAGACATTTTTTTAAGGATTTGCCAGTTATTGTTCTATTAAATTATATATATATATATATATATATATATATATATATATATATATTTATTTGAATTATATTATAATTTGGATTTAGAGTTTTTATTTAAAAAAATTCCCAAATTTTCCTCAATCAAAAATTGAGAATCATTCTTCTCCTATAATCCACAACAATTCCATTTTCCTTTCAATTCACAGTAAAATTGTTTAATCCCAAAAACATTTTAAGTTATTTTTAGAAGATGGCCTATAGGCAAATTTAGGGTAAACCTATGTTTAAAGCAGTCGAGTGCATGGTCAGCTGAATCAAATATAAAGTTTAAGTCGATATAACTGAGTTTTTCTTAGCCTTAAAAGAGTTTATTTGAGTGTTTACACATCAAGAAATATTCAAAGTTAATGCAAACGGAAAATACAGCCTCAATACCCATGATCTTTCATAAATTAATAAAAAAAATTAAGAAAAAGAGAAGATAAGAACGATAACTATTTTTCAATAAGGACGACTAGGAGAGAGAATAGACACACAATGGCACAACAAAAACAATTACAAAATGTGAGAATTTTAGGCGAGCAGTGGTAAACCACAATCTTAGACATGACTACACAAGTTTAGCTGAATAAGAACAGTTGGATCACATTTGTTAGTTGCCACAACCATGACTGATAAGACTCAAGCTCTGATTTTATTCTATATAAACGTAACTTGTAAATATTATTTTAGACAAACCTCTAACAATCAAAACTTATTTAACCCACAACTTATCTACATTTTAACGTCCATCACATGACTTAACACTCTTAGGAGTAGTTTAAGAGTCTACAATTGAGGTACATAATTCCTTTCTTGGTATAATCATTTGGAGTAAAATGAATCATATTTTTATTGAGCTATTCTCCTAACAAGCCGCTTGATCCTCTTCTATGTCTATAATTGTTGACCTTTTGGTATATTTCTAGGACAATAAGGTTGTTTATGGTGGTATCTTTGCATCTGCACAAAATAAAATACTGAATTTCATCAAATTGAATGCTGTAGTTTTTACACACGAGTTTGAGCCACCAAGACCTAGGTTGCATACCCACAATGTTTCAAATAATTTTGCTGCATACCAATGGAGAAGAAAGGTTCACAACATTTGATTTGCAAAAATTTATGATTTTTTTAACATAAAAAACCTTAATCCTAATAATAATTAATATAATTTAAATAATAAATAATTAATAAAACAGAAACGTAGTTCATGTGGCCCTTGCCATATGGACTTCTGCTAAACACTTAGGTATGATTTAACAACAGAGTAAAAAATGCTGAGTGGAAATATTATGAAGTCTAAATTCATAATGAATTATTATAAGAACTAAAAGAAAGTTAAAGAATTTTTTAGGAACTAAAAATATATTTAATCCATATATATGTAATCCAAATCCAGGAATCAAGCAACAATACCTCATTATAGTGTCTTGGAACTTGTTTGCTTATAAATGTGGGTTGAAATTGAGACATCGTTTTTCGGATGTGTGCTCAAATTCTCAATTTATTTTATTGACATTCATGTAGTGTGTATTGAACTCTTTAGGTTGAGTGTCCCTTGTACTCTTTTTAATTTATAAAAAATATAAGACTTGATTGAGAAATGAACATATGAATCAAACACCTCATTCTTAAACACAACCAATCAAATATTTAAACCTAATAAAATAAACACAAAAGAGTGAACTTATTAAATCAAGAAAAAGAAAAGAAAAATATATCCTTTGTATGTTCTCTTATTATATATTCCTTTTATACACTCACCATCATTTCTCACACCTTATCTTCCTCATAATACTATCTCATTGTTTGCAACTTCAAAACATCTACCACCATCACTAACAACTCATCTTTTCTAGCAAGTAGTGATTTCATGGTGCGTTTTCACTATCACCACTTCCTTGTTATACTCTTAATTTTATGATATATGTGACTTTGTCCATTTAATTTACTCGTTCCCATTAACTACTTGTATAGATATTCCAATTTTCAAATTAATAGATATATGATAAAAGGTTCATGGCATCTATTTAAACCAATTTATAAAAAAAAAAGTTATGAAAAAACTTAAAAATACTACACGAAGAATTAGTTTATGATTTTCGGCTCGAAAAAACCTAGGACAACAAAAAAAGATACTGCATGAGATCACAATACTCTAATGGAGGAAAAAGTACGAGGAGAAATATGATACACTGAAAAGTGCGAGATCTCTCCATTTTTTATAATTAATTTAGTTTTTTTTTCTTCTTATTTTACAAGTTGCTTTCTTTTTTACTTTATGTTTATTTTAGTAGTTGTAATTTTTTATTGATTGTGCTTAGGAGGGGTTTGAATTTGTACTTTATTTACCTTTCTACTTTCAAAATTATTTATTTGATAATTTAGAAAGTAATTAAAGATGGTCAACAAAATTAAATTTGGGAAGAAATAAATAAAATATATAATTAAAAAGTTTATTATTTATAATACTTTTTAATGAAAAATCCAAAGTTGGGGTGAATGCATATATGTTCATATTTTTCTTTTCTTTTGTAAAATGTGGATGTGTGTGAATTCTAATTCTTATAGATTTTTTTGTCATGTATTTCAGAGTATTTTTCAGCATATATTTGCATAAGCAAGTTTATACAAAGGAGAAGCAAGGTGTCCATAAATTTCAAGTCGACATTGTGAAAATTTAAGAGGTGAGTTACATAAACAATGAATATTTTCCTCTTCTTAATTTTCACTCTTATTTGCTAATTACACCCCCTTTCTTTTTCTATCCAATATTTGTCTCTTAATTTTTCTTCTTCTATTTTTTCTTTGTAGATTGTTTCAATTTGATCACATATATAACAATGGAGAATAAGAGGTGGTTGAACATAGTAGTTGATGGCAACAAAGCTTTGGAGAATTATTGGATTGACATTGTTACAAACTATCTTGAGAAAATTGTCAGGTTTGATTATTTATATAATCTTTGTATCATAATATTAAAAAAAAAATTTTAAAAAATTGGTAACATGCACACACCTATATTATACATATAGTTTCACGCATAGAATAGTGGTAAAAAAAAATGGAGAATTGTGTTATACTTTCACATATATGATGATATAAACTCTCTCATTCAAGAAGGAAAATTTAGCAAAAGTTATACTAAATATTTTATTTTTTAAAAAAGGAAAGTTATACTAAATGGTAAAGTCTAACATATGAGTATGTGTCTTCAATGGATATTGGAGTTTTCTTAAACCTAATATATGTAACTATTATGAATAATTAAATCATTGAATATGCAATATGATTATTATAATTATGACTATTAAGACAATATTTTAACATGCTTATCAAAAAGAGAAAATGTTTCAATGTTTTTTTTAAAACATTTTAATGTTTTTTGATTGTGTATATATTCATATATAGTTAAATGTGGTCAAAACTAAACCACAAAAGAGAAAAAATTTAAATGTTTATTTTACCTATTAAGAAATTGAAAATTTGGAAATAAACTTTTACATAATATGGTACTAACACTTTTCATGTCAAAAAAGTTAAATTATAGTTTGACTATATTTTTATCATGTATTTTGATTTCTTTTTTACCAAAGGTATTTTGAATTTTTAAACTTTCAACTTTAAGTTAATTACCTTAATATGAGTGTTGTAGATAAAATTTAAAATGGTAATTCCTCGTAGTGAAATGTTCTTGATCTAGAAGCTAGTATGACGCAAAGTTGACGTCATAAAAAGTATTATGTTCTATACATATATTTGAAAAATTAATAATTTTTATATATTTTGCATGATATATATTGTAAACTTTGGTCAAACTTTTTTGAAAAAAAAGGCTACTATGCATCATATATGATTGCAAATTTTAACTTCATCTAACCATAATTTAGTTTTGTTTTTCTAGATGCAATGAATTCTACTTGTGGATAGAAATCTCTTGCAAATCAACAAAATTTGTTTCCCAATGTTGTTGAAATGCAAATTAATGCATATTATGCAAATGCAAAGTTCTTTGAAATAAAGAAAAAGAACAAATTTGATCACATCAAATATTTGTATTTATGGTTTAATTGCACCGAATAGTTGAGTTCACTTCATTGCAGAACCTTATATTTAATTAATGAAATAATATGATATCACAATTTCAAATATGGAAAAAGATTCCCTAACTTTAAGATAGAAAGCTAAGACACCTTTTCTATACCATTTTTATTATCTCACATTTTAATTTACATCTTTAAAAGATAGTATTTGTTGAGGTGAAATTTTCTTAATTAATTTTTCAAAAGATATCAATAACTTGGAGAAATTTATGCAAAATAGGAAATTGGCTAGACTCACTTTTAAAAATAATTTTATGTCTATTTCTTTTCATGAATGAAGATTTTAATTTCTTTTAAAAAATAGAGAGAATTTTGACATCGTCTTTGCAAGTTTGAATCCTTTTTACATCTGAAAAGAAATAGAAAACTCTATTATTATAATTTTGTGTGTATGAAATGATTTAATTTTTGTTTTTACAGTATCCTTCTGTGGCATTACTTGAACTTTATTGTACTCTTTTAGCAAAACTTGTGTTTAATAATAATACCCAATTTTGCTTTTGAAAAATAATATTTTAACTTTTTTTTTTGTACATAATACATGTTTAATTCATATTAATAGTTTGGAAATGTGTGTCGACATAGACCTAAAACTATAGCAATAGAGCTTTTTATTTTTTATTTTATTAATGGAAATAATCCAATCACATCTTATACATATAAAAAATAGTGGAGTCTATTTTATTGTGGGACCCTATATTGATTGCTGAAAACTTTGTATGTTCAAATAACGAGAATAAATTCTCTAACTTTAAGGAGAAAAAGATATTTGTTTTTCTTATATTATCTTTATTGTCTCACATTTTAATCCTAGAAATATAGCATTTATTGAGCTGAAATCTTTTTAATTTTTCAAATAAATAAATAACTTTACTTTTGAAAGATATATGCATAATATAGGAAATTGGCTAGACTCACTTTTGCAAATAACTTTGTATTTTTTTTTCATGAATGAAATTTTCAAATTCTTTTAAAAAATAAAGAGAATTTCTTTAAGAGTTGGGATTATTTCCAAGTCACAAAAGAAAATAACTCTATTATTATAGTTTTATGTGTATAAAGTGAATATATACATGTTTTTTTTTTGGGTACAAAATACATGTTTAATTTTAATTGTTTTGAAAATGAGTTACAATATACACATAAAACTATAATAATGCAGCTCTCTATTTCTTTTAATAAATGGAGAGGATACAACCCCTTCTTACACGTATAAAAGAAGTGGAGTTTACTTTACGGTGGAATCATATATTAATCGTTGAAAAAACATAACATTCTCATTTCAAATAACGAGAAAAAATTATCTAACTTTAAAGATAAGAAAATTATTTTTTCTCTCTCGTCTTTATCATCTCTACATTTTAATTTACACCTTTAAAAGATATTGTCTTCGTACCACAATAAATGACTCTTTTATAAAGAACAATTGTCTCATAATGAATAAGTTTTCCAATTTAACATTAATTTTTTTCTCAATTGCACCCTATAACTAATAATACATATTTAACTCATAATTCACTATTTTTTACTTTGTATAATGATAATGATGAATACACGATAGTTGTTGATAAAAGTAATATTATCTCTTTTTTTATTTATACATTTTTTTATATGTGTGAAATTATCAAATTAGTCACTTGTTGTAAGATAAAAAGAGTAACATTTTATTGAGGTGAAATGTTCTTAATTTTTTCAAAAGAAATAAGTAACTTTACTTATGAAAGAATATACACAAAATAAAAAATAGATTTAATTTATATATACCGTCACCGTAAAGAGTTTTACATTGTCCTTACACTGTCAGTCAATCACAACAACTAGATCGTCAGAGATATTTAATTATTACCAAAATTATCTCTAAAGTTATCTTTATAAATAGTTGTAATGTGTTTACAGTGTAAAATGTTATTAAACTCATGAGAATTTGGTTAGACTCATTTTTTAAAACAACTTTATGTCTATTTTTTTTTTTTTTTGAAATTCTCAATTTCTTTTGAAAAATATATAGAGAATCTTGATATTTTCTCTACAACTTGAGATCTTCTCCACATCTAAATAGAAATAGAGACTCTTTTTATTTTTATTTTTATTGTTTTGCAAATGTGTGTCAATATACACTTAAAATTATAGTAATAAAATTCTCTATTAATTTTAAGAAATAGGGAGAATCCAACCTAATATCTACCACCATCAAATTCAAAGAATTTATTTCCCTCACATTGGCAAAAGTCTAAATCTTACGGCATAGTTTGCAACTTCAAGAAAAAAAAAAGTTTAGATAAATTGAAATTCCAAATAAGTTGGCAATGTCATAACTCTCACATCAATAGTTGAACTCATGTTTTTGTACTGTTTGAGTCAACTTTTACTAACTAGACCAACCTTTGTTGACTTTATACCTTTTTAATATACAAAAGGATATGTGTTTCATTTAAAATATTTATTTATCTCATATTATTTATCATTTTAGATTATCAATGAAATATTAATTATTATTTTTTATCAATATATTTTTATTTATTGCATCTAAATCCATCACATTACTCCACTAACTATTATTAATAAAAATACTTTTTTACTCGGTTAATTAATAACTTTAGTAAATAAAATTCATTTTAGTATGCTCGTTAATTTTCTTAACAAATGTGCATAATATTAAAAAAAAACACTTAATATAAGATATAGGGAGTGACATTTATTTATACTTTATGTATGTCCAACTTGCTAATAGATATGATAATCACAAGTTAGTTAAGCCAAATGACACGATCTAAATCTTACTATTAGTAGTAAATTCAATTACACTTAAAATAAATTTCATACCAAAAATAAAGTTTGTAATGATGCATTGGTTTTTCATGAAAATTAATTATAGTGAATAGTTAATTTGATCATCAAATATCTCTAATCACATGTTATAGTGAATGTTCAATGCAATTATGATAGTAAATGCATTTAAATTTCAATTTAGTAGTACTCTATGGTTCCATGTTATGAACCAACAATAAGTGAGTAAAATTATTGGGCAATAACTTCAATTCTTCAAAGTAAATTATTGATCATAGTGATCAATCTTAACCAATAAAAAATTGTTAAGGCTCCCTTAGTTTATCTATCACTCTTCAACTAAGTTTATATATGATTGCAATGTGAATGGCTTATTTGCTTAATCTAAGATTTAAATATGTAATTATTAGCCAAATAAATTACTTATAATGTACATGTGTATCACTTCTTCCCTTGTTGATTATGCAGGTGTTTTGTTGGTGACAACCAAGAAAAGGTAATTTTTTAACTTGAATCAATATTCTTTTTTATTTTATTTTATTTTATAAAATATTGTGAGTTATATGTTCTTTCTATTGTAAACTTGTATGAGTAACCAAATTCATTGTTCATCCTAATATCACTTATCCAAAACTTCACTAAAAATAAAATTAAGATACACAATCATATGTTAATTAGTTCTACCTCAATATGTTTTAATGAATATGTCCTGTTTTTATTTTTAATTTTTTAATTTTTGAAATGTCCTGTTTTATAATGTATCACTTTCTCTCTACAGGAAAATTATCTTGGACTAGTATTTTATAATGCAAACTCTGAACTAGGTAATATTACTTTTATATTTTGTTACTTTATTATGGTATATAAAATATACATGTCATTTAATTGAATATATATTATATGATTATATATGGTTTTGAAGTATAAATTAATCCTAATAATTTTTTTTTTTTTATATTCAGTGGAAACAGGCTATGACATGCAATTTATAAATTGGACAAAAGATGTGAATAAATATATAGAAAATTTGTCACGTTTATCTTTCAATGGAAATGATTTAAATCAATCTAGCATGGCAGAAGGCCTAGCAGAGGCTCTAGTGGTATGTGAATGAATACATTTTCATTTTTAATTCTCATAATTCAATTATTAATTTTACTATTTTATATATATATATATATATATATATATATATATATATATATATTTATATATCAGATTCCCTGTTGTAACTGTGTCACATAGTAACAGATCTCAACCGTCTGATTTAGATCAATGATTCAGATCGTTTGACGTATTAAAATTGATTGTGTGATCTGAACTGTTTGATTTAAAATCAATGATTGAAATTAAGTAATTTGTGAAACTATATACTCTTGCAATTGTAGAGAATCCGAGATTCGTTTATATATGTGATCATAGAAAATATGGAAATAATTAATTAACAATTTGAACATTGGTTTATTTAATTAGATGTATCCAAAGCCATCAGATACAATGACAGAGAGAGAATACTACAATTCAGAAAGACATTGTATTCTAGTAGTTCCAGGTGACCCTGTTCCTAAGAGAATGGCAATTTGTGTCCCAATGATTCAAAAAGCACAAGTTATTGGACAAAGATTACAAGCTTGTGAAGCTGATTTTCTTGAGGTGGCCCAAAAGTGTGTCCCGGTAATATACTAGAACAACTTCGATTTGAACTCTCTATTGCTGTTGCATGTGATGCAGAGCCGTTAAATTAAAGCGCAAGATATAATAATATTAATTTACACTTAAATTTAACGGTTCTGTCGATACTACGTCAATGCAACTAATGGAGAAGATTCATATATAATTTTTTTTTGAAGTAAATCGTTTATTTATTTATTTGAAATTGACGGAGTTAAACAATTTAATCCTCGAAATTAACAAAATTCTAAAATTTACTTATGAAATTGAAAATTCTAAGTCACATAAGTCATTTGAAATTGAAACATATTTTAAAGACTAAATTGATTGGATTAATAGAATTTTTAATTTCATTAAGTCATTTTAATTTTTTTAATTTCAAAGACTAAATTGTCTGATTTCTACACTTTTAAGAAAGAAAATGATGATTTATTTATTTACCTTTTTATTATTCATATTGACTATGCTCATGTTGTTATATATAGCTAGCTGTTTCTCTTTCGGTGATAACTCCTAATCCAGTTCCAATTTTTGGAGCCATATTTAATTTGGTAAGAGTTATTATTCTCTTAGATATATATATATATATATATATATAACATCTTTGTTGAATTGATATCTTATTTATTGCTTAGTACACTATAAACTTAAGATTAAGATATAATTTAGTGTATATGTGAGAATGGAACAAAACATATAATTTTACTATGTTTGGTGAGTATGATTTTATTTTCCTTGTCTTGTAGGGAAATAATGGATTAACATTGTCAAATGCTCCCATCTCAAGTTACAGCACTGGTCAATTGACAATTTTATTGTCAAAAAACTTTAAAGAGGCACATAATGCACTTAAAGAAAAAAGAATAGTGGAAATTCCTACAACAACAAGTGTAGAATCAATTAATGCACCCCCTGATTTCAAAATGCTCTCTAGAAATCTCCAAGGTAATTTATTTCTCTTCATATTATAAAAAAATATGTGACATTAATATTGGAGAATAGTTTATTAACTAGTAATGTCTTGTGTCACAATGCATATAGCTATATTCATTGATCTTTATGAATTATTATTTATTAATTAATATCATATAAATGAAAACTAATCTCATCTTCCTATAATTTTTTAATTCAATTATAATAAAAGTTCTATAAAGCATTTTCTTATTCTTCATTCTATTTGATTAATATTTTCAGAAGAACACTTATCCTCCTTACCATCTGAGGTGACAATTGGAGAAAAAATAAATATAGCTTCCAATGTTGCAACACATGTAATGTATCTCTATTATATTTATATTTTTTTTTATTAACATTTGAATCACCTAACTTTTCTTTTTCTACTATTAATTATAATTTTTATACAATATATTGTTGTTTAGGAGAATGTCAACACATCACAACCTCTCGAGTCTCAAAGTTTGATTTTACCAAAATTAACAAATGAGGAGAATGTTGCATCCACTAGCACTCCCTTTCAAATAAATCTATATGACGAAATAATGGCTGAACTTCGTGATGATAGAGATCTTTTTCCATCTAATAAAAGATCAAAAACATTTACATCTTTGGAAGAAGATGATGATGATCTAAGAGATCTTTTTGAACTTGATCAAAATTCATTTAATGGTATCAACCCTTCTTTTGGACAAGATCAAGAAATATCGATTGAAAAACGGATTTCAAAGGAAGATATACAAGAAATATCGATTGAAAAACGGATTTCAAAGGAAGATATACAAGAGGTTGAAATTGAGTTTGAAGAAGTTTGGAATTGTGCTTCAAACAATAATTCAAAAAATCAAACTTCCAATGATGAATTGACTCCAAGTTTACCTAAAGACGTACAAGCTTCGACGTCGAATCCCGTCGAAGGATCTTCGACAGGACTAATTCATGATCTAACAATGAACAAGAGTGTACTAAATCCAATCCTTAAAGAAAACACTTCACAATCTACTTCATTAGGACCTCAACAACAAACATGGTATAATATGTGCGACACGAAGAGTACATCAATATGGGATTCTCCTCAGTTCTCAACCAGGGTTTCTAATGAGAATTTTACTTTTCTTAATGCAATGGGGAACTCAAATATGCAACTTCAACAAAACTCATCAACAAGTCAATATCCAATGTTTTCTGGTCAATTTGCTAGAGGGTCAATGGAAAACTTTTCAGGGCAACCTATGGGACAAAATTTTCAAGGGTATCAATGTTTAAGAAATAATATGGCTCCTTTTGATTCTTCAACATATGGAGTAAGTGCATGGATCCGTCCTATGACAAGTTTGACTCCGACATACCCGAGACCGAATTTGTACGCCCCAACCCTTAATGATTTCCAAGATTATCTGCATTCATGGGAGGTAAACTAGACTATGTCCATTATTTAAGAGAAACCCCATATATATTTTACGTGGATTTAGATTCTCTTTATTTACGAAGTTGTTGATATATGAATCATGATCATGTTGACTTTGTATTTCAATCTTAACTTACAAAAATCAAAAGATCAGATAGTCCAAACATGTGATTTTTGAAAATATTAAACATTAATTACATGTCATGTTAAAATTGTTGTTACACATTTTTTTTTTGTCAAAGTGATTATGTTTGTGACTAAATATCTAATGTGTATATATTTGATATATACACAATACTATCTTGATTTTTCATAGTGTTTATGTTTTTATTCATTTCATTAGTATTACTTGGGTAAATATTTTACTATCTTAAATTTATAGTTTTAGTTTTGATGGTAATTTATCTTGTGTATTTAGGGATGTATAGTTGGAAAAATTTCTTCTAGTCGCTTAACCATCATTAAAGCAAAGGTATGATATAATCTTTTTTTGACCTAGAATATGTAGTTTATTTAACCATTCAACACTATAACAATTTTTATTTAAACATTGACATTAGAATGTATAGCTTAAAATTTTCCTTGTTTATTTCCATATGAAACAGGCCTTCAGAAAAGCAACAACACCTATCACGTAAGTGAAACATTTATTGTATAATCCTAAATTTATTAACAAAGATTTGGTGTTACATTTCTCAAATCAACATGCCTAATAGTTATTTATTAATTTCATTTTAATTAATAGTTATCAATATAAAAATTTAAGCTCATATATAACTCTCTTTGTTACCTAAATTCATCTACACAATTGTTGCACAATACATCTATTGTAAGAGATTTATGTTCTGTTTGTATTAGATTTTTGTTACCATAAACAATATAAATAAAAATTTGGATCTTCTCTAATGTTTCCTGCCACTAAAACCAAAGATCTGATAATTGGATTTTTCGACCGTTGCATTGATTACTCAAAAATATCGATATCTTAATGGTTGAATTAATCCAATAGTCGACTTTTGATTAAATGATGGTTGACATTGGTGAGAATCTAAAACAAGTAGAATGAAGAAAGATTTTTTATAAAATTATACACTATCCAAACAAAATTTTAATCTCAAGACTTTACTTGAAAAAAGTTTCAATTAATGTAACCATGAATCCATGATGCCTAAAATGTTTAGATGAACCTTTCAACAAATATTTACTAAGAAAATATGAGTATTCTAAATGATAATTTTCCACATGAGTTTAAGATAAGTTTTTCAGCCTAATATTTTTTTTCTTCAAAACTCTTCTCTATAATTTATAAATTTACTTATAAAAACATTTATTTGTAAATTAAACTCAAAATTGTTTAATTTTTGTTGCATTTTTAGGCTTACTTTTCGGTGGGCTAGTAGGTTGGAGATTAGTCACTTTGTACCTCAAAAGGCTGTCAACCATACCAAGAAGTAAAAAATTTATTTATTTTTAAGCACAATGATGCCTATTTAAATTAATTTTACTATATTATAACTACTTACATATTCTAATAATGTTTACTTTGCAGATTTTCTCAACCCATAGATTATGTTCTCTTCAATGTGATTAAGTACAGCAATGTTGATTTGTATAATCACTTGAAAAACAAAAATTTGGTGAGTCAAATTTTGATGCACAATGCAACTATATTGTCTCCTTATTTAATAAGTTGAAAGAAATATGATTTATCTCACTAGTTAAATTATTCGACGATATATCATTGGATATCTTTGTAAAGAAATTTGGTCTTAATCTGTGGTTTTCAAGAAAAATGAGATTTAGTAATTTGGAGTTCAGTTAACAGATAAGTAAATTTTGACTAATTATTGTTTTATAGAAGAATCGAACTTGAAAATTTATAGTTGATTCATCCTTAACAAAATATTTTTAAATCGTCGGTATATACATATATGATGATTTATATGACATAGTGACATGCATTTCTCTTACCCTTTTTAATTTTACTTGTATAAACTATAGTTTAAACTAACTTGCATGCATACCTTTGAATTGATATATTTAGCATCATAATTGATGGTGCATTTTTCTTTGAATATGAATGAATCATTCTAATGTAAGATGTCTCTATGCAGTGTGCAAAAATTGATCTAAATTATCAATCCATAATCTTGTCTCCAAGTGAAAGAGAACTTTTCTTTGTTGGAACAGTTTTCCCTGGGGTGAGTATAATAAAATCCAAATACTATTTAACATTATAGTTTTTATTTAAAGTTCTCTTTTGATTATTGAGTTGCATGTGTGTTAATTTTTCATTACTTTTATTTTACAAGATTAATTTTTATTATTTACTTATTTCAACACTTATAATTTGACTAATAAATAAATGGCAGGACACATTGTTTATAGAACCAGCCTAAGCTACATGAAGTTATGAACAAAAGATTGAAACAATCTTTTTATTTTTTGTGATGAAGTTGGTGTAACTATATGTATGTATGAAATCAAGGAGATGATAGTTTTATGTGTATGTAATGTTCCTAAGAACACTTGATCAGGAACATGTATATATATAAATATTGTAATGGTTGATTTTCTTTTCTTCACTTTTCATATATGTATCTCTATATAATTTTTGAAAAAGAAAGTTTCAGGTAAACAATTATATTTCTTCGTTATTTTAAAAAATTTAATTTGGAAGAAATTCATATATACAAATTTTTAGTTTTGGAGAGAGAAAAAAATATTTGAAAAAAAATGAAACACACCTCATCATAAGAAATCTAGATAATATCAACATTTGTCAAATATAATTGTGAGGGATTGTTCATTTTTTTTATCGAAATCTAGCTTTTTACAGTGTAAATTGAATAAAAAAATAATACTAAATTTTATTTTCGATAATATATTTAGAAATAGATGAACAAATATCAAGATAGATGAAACCTTGTAAATTGTGAATGTTAATCAAAGACGGTATATTTCAAAGTGGCCCAAAACAATGACCAATGATCAATTTTAATTAAACTTAATTGTAGTTTTAGTTTCCTATTTTTACTGATTCACGAAATTGGTCTCTCTGTTTTAAAAGTCGATAGTTTTAGTCCCTCCTTCTAATTTTTTAACTAAAAAATATGACGTGATATAATTTAAATAATGAGATATATGATAGGACGATGTAGAATGATTAATACCCATTAAATTGAAATAAAACGCCGTAAAAATTTATATTTCTACTTCGAAATTTTTTCATGTTTTTAATTTAATTAATAACATATGAATAATTAATGCATCTAGATAGTTTCATATCATATAATTGTATATCACATTATTAAAAATACGTTAAATCGTCATTTTTTAGTTAAAAAATTAAAGAAATGACCAAAATTGTTGACTTTTAAATAGAAGATCAATATCATGAATCAGTATCAATATCATGAAATTAAAGAAATTAAGTTTTTTAACTATCAATAAATTTTTTTCATCGAATATTTTTGCACAAAAATGTTATAGGTATGATTCGTTGGTTCCTTAACAATTTTACAAATAAAATGCACCTTATCTGAAATCTGAACCACAAAAAATTAATATGTACATGACGTGTCACCGTACTAACGAAGAACTGAAATTGAATCCACACCTTACAAAAAAATCAACGACAAAACATTAATATTAAAAACAACATAACATTACATTATTTTACTCCCACTTGAAACACTTTGCTATTATTATTTCCAAGTGCCACCACCACACATATACTATAGCCATGGAAGCTTCA
The DNA here is from genome assembly GCA_037974755.1 of Cicer yamashitae. NCBI lineage: Eukaryota > Viridiplantae > Streptophyta > Magnoliopsida > Fabales > Fabaceae > Cicer > Cicer yamashitae. Next base: position 46,414,100 of record JBBPBQ010020322.1, on the reverse strand, counting down.
ATACGCATTAAACCACTTGCTCTTTCACACAACCAACTACTCAATTCAACTACTCCAGGTATATATATTATAACACATATATTATTATTACTAATTAATTTTTTATTTTTTTGCAATTTGTAAATTTCATGAAATGAACAAGATGCAATTGTTGTTATATATGATTTTTTATTTTTTATTTTATTTTTATGGAAGATTCAAATTTTAATTGTTATTGTAATTTCAGGGGATAAAAGTTTTCCTTTTAAATATTGCAAAGATAGGAGTGTTGTGGTGGCAGTAGTGGCAGCTACTGGATCTAGAAAAGGTGGTGGTTTGTTGGAGAGACCAACCAAAGAGACAACATCACCTGGTCGAGAATCTGAATTTGATTTAAGGTAATTTTTAATTTTTTTTTGTTAAAATAAATAAATTTCATTTGAATGCTAAAATGAAATAATTATGATTAGATTCATCATGATTTGAAATTAGGGTTGAACAAACGGGTTTGGGCCTTAATCCGGCCCAAACCGAATAGTCATGAAGCCATCTTCATCTGCAAGATAAGATGAGAAATAGAAACAAATTAGGTTAAGTTGGAACGGTATGTGTCTGAAAAAAAGAAGTTAAAAAGACATGTGCATGTCACATGATTCTTAAAGAAACACATAACATTGAATCTCAGCCACACAATTTATTAATTTGATCCAATGTCAATAAAAGTATCCATGTCATTAATCCTAGTGAAACCAATTACTCTGGTCAACAACCAATTATCTTCTTCTTCAGGCAAAAAACAATTAACATCTTTTTTATGTTATAAAAAAAAAATTTAATTGTATTTTTAGTCTCTCGATTTTACCACATCTATAAAAATAGTCTTCTTATTTTAAAGTTAAAATTTTTTGGTCCCTCTTTTTTCATATTTGTTGTAGTTTTGGTCCCACACTAAAATTTTAATTTATAAAATGGTGATCTTTAGTTGAAAAAAATGGTGATTCATAACATCAGTTCTAAATTTTAAGAGAAAATATAACTTTTAGAAAAAAAAAACATTTTTTAGACTAAAAGGCACCATTGTTAGAGTAAATTGAAATATAACTATTTCAATTTTTCAACTACATTAATTATTTATTTATTAATCTACTTCTAACTATGTTATATCGATTTCTGCAATATATAATAGTTAATAAATACTACTATAAAAACATAAATTGATTCTCACTCTTTAAAGAACAATTCAAATTACCAACAAATTTAATACCACCACCAGATTTCTTAATTCTCATGATTTGATCAAATACTATGTGAGACTAACACGACGGTTTCATATATTTATATAAAATCAGTCTTTTTTTCATTTTCAAAACTTTTAATTATATATTGTCCTTAAATTTTAATTCAACTGATAAATACCGATATTTTTTTGTTGGACATTATATCTTATGTTCTAACTCTAAACCTCGCGGTTGTGTGTCTAATTTTATAATGGTATTTACCATTCCTTTCTACAGACAAAAAAAACCTTTGATTACATATTTTTCTTTGTATCAGGAAATCAAAAAAAACATCTCCACCATACAGAGTAATGTTGCACAATGACAACTATAATAAAAGGGAATATGTAGTGCAAGTTTTGATGAAGGTGATACCAGGAATGACAGTTGATAATGCAGTTAACATCATGCAAGAGGCACATTATAATGGATTAGCAGTTGTAATCATTTGTGCTCAAGTTGATGCTGAAGACCATTGCATGCAATTGAGAGGAAATGGTCTTTTAAGTTCAATTGAACCAGCTGATGGTGGTTGTTGAATATTATTTTTGAGTGTCATCAATAGAGAAAGAGACCATTTAAATTGTCTCAAAATCGTAATACTTCGCATCAATTCACCACGGTCAGTCAGTCATAATCGTTGGATGAAGATCAAATGGTTCATAGTTAATGTTCGGTATGTAAGTTGGATTTACAGAATCATTTAAAATATGAACTATTCGATCTTCATTCAAATGATTTTGATTGATTGATTGTGGTGACTATTATGTGGTATTAACTATAGTCTATAGGGAGTTTGTTATCTTGATAAGAGCTATTGTCTAATAATAGTTTTTTTAATGAGAATTTAAGTGCATGATTTGACTGACGGTCAGTTTGGCCAAATCACAGTGACACCGTGATTCTGTAAAGCTTATAAAGTGTAGCTTTTACCAGAGTTATGTTGGCTTATCGTGATTATGTCAATTCAAACATGTATCTACTAAAAATTCAACATATAATGACCGATTTAGTGATTGAAATATTTTGAAATCAATTGCTAAATTAGCTTCTAAATTGGTCGCTAAAAGAGTTTGTGACTGGTTTAGTGACTGATTTGCAAAGTTAAATCACTTTTCGCTAATGTTAGCAAATAGTGACCAATTTGATATTTTTGGTCTCTAAATTGGTCGCTAAATCAAGTTGCTATATAATGAATTTTCAGTAGATTATATACACATTGTCCATAATTAATACTAGTTGTGTACAAAATTTGTGACAAGGCATTTAAATAGTGCTAGTTAGTACTTATACAGGACATAATATGCTTTCAATTATTTTAGAATTAACATCTTATACTATCATAATTCTGTGTTTTTAATGAAACAAACCTTTTATATCAGCAAGAATTAGTACATGTATATAGTCTTTTGATGTGTTAGATTAAGAATTTAAGATGACTAATTTTGTACATAAGCTGAATTCAGAGTCAATAAAACACCAATTTAGTAATAAACAAGAATGTTTAATCCTAAAAGGGTTAATGGTATAAGATAACAGCCAGAAGGAAATGAATTTAAACTCTAGGTGCCACATATAATGCCAAATTGAAGTAAAATATGAATAATATTGTTAATGTTCAAGTTTGTAGCATTAAAGACTATTAAGACTTGTTGAAATTTAGCATTGTTCTAATTGGAAGAGTGTTTATAAATGTGTATATTGGTTAATTGAACTTTCACATCACCTTGTTTATTAAACACAACCATTTTCTATTTAACATATGGGATATACATTACTTATTAAAACAAAAAAGTGATTTTGATATTTTATAATTATAAATGGAGATATTTTTTTATCTTTATCATTTTTTAAGTGAGATATCTTCATTAATAATAGTTATTAAATAAAATAGGTTAGAGTAAGATAGTTTAAGAGCACAATGCTTGAAAAAGATTTTGTATTTCTCTGTCTTCCTCAAAAAAAAAAAAATCAAAATTTAATTAAAAATAGCTATTTTATTTTTAGCATAAAAATCATTTTTCAACGAAATGATTTTTGAAAAACTTACAAAAAAAAAATAAAACATCAAAAATAATTATTTGAAATTCTTAAATAAATGGGCCTTAACCTAATGTAGGACTTCTTTTTTCAACACTATCTTCAAGTCTTTTCTTCTTTTCTTTTTAATTTTTATTTTGAGCTTGAACTCAACATGGTCATGTGACTCCATATACCTCTCTAATGAGTAAGAGGCCCAATAGACCATATAATCCGTGTATTAATACTAAACTCTAAATTAAAAGACAAGTTTCTCCTTTGAAAAAGAGAGTAGTAGTTTTTTTAAAATAGTTTAAGTATATATGGACTATTATAAATATTTGTCTATTAATCCATATTTGGATCATAATTTTCATATTCGGTCTTATGATCAATCATTTGAGTATGCAACAAGATCAACATCACATGGTTTAATTTTTTTTAAAGAGTATTAGTGATGTGGATTTGAGTGCTTCTACATGAGATTGAAGAATCTAACCAAATGATTTCTTCAAATAAAGTGACAAAATAAAAGGGAAAAGAAAGAAACAAAAATCGATTAGGTTGAGAAGATGAAAAAGGCGTCACAATCAATGATGATTGATAAACCAATGTGGAATCGCCATAATGGTAAAGAAGCCATTGATAAGATTCAAGTAAGTTCTAATGCAAGAACTCAAAGAGGAGACACATCTCACTCAACATTCTCATTAAGAGAAAACTCTAATTTATTTCAAACTTGTCCAAAATGAGACTGTTACAAGGTATTTAAAGAAGGATTTACCTTATTCCTAAAATGGACCAAAAGTCAATTCTCTAAACTCATATTGGGCTTACAACACTTAACTAAAATTATTACAATTCAAATTAACACAAATAAAACTAAAAACTATTATAAAGTCTTGACTTGAAATATTCTTTGTTTTTCCTCCTAATTAGCTCATTTTAGGTCCTCATCACAACCTCTATAAATGGACCAACCACCAATGTTGGAAGAGAGAGCACTACGTAGATTTAATTTCTTTATTGCACCAAGGGATACGTATAAACAAGAAAATACTCTGTCAAACTATTTACTACTCCCTAAACACCAAGACCTTGACCACGACACACAGTCACTTCTAAATTTTGTGAAAACATTTGACATTCACCGCGAGGTTTGAACCTATGACCACAAGGTTAAGAGCGTTGTAACCCACTAAAAGATTGTGGTAAGCATATCTAATGTCTTCCACTGCAAGATTGTGGTTAGCGAAATCAATGACTCCCACTAAAAGATTATGGTCGAGCAAATAAAATCAAACTCCCACTAAAATATTGTGGTTGAGCAAAATCAGACCCTATTGAAATATTCCAAGTAAAATTAAACTCCTTCTAAAATATTGAGGTCAAGCAAAATCAACTATCGTTGAAACATTGTAATCGAACAAAGTCAAACTCCCATAGAACATCATGGTCTAGTCAAAACAAATTCCTACTAAAACTTGTGATTGAGGAAAATAAGCTCCCCTGAATACAAATTGTTGTCGAGGAGAATAAACTTCATTCATAACACTTACATTTTTTATACTTGTATATAAGGAAAAACAAACCAACCACATAAAAACTCACAAATTAAAAGCGGGTAATACCTCGAAAATATGTTTGGAGGTCAAGATGACTAAGTAATGCAAATCAAATCTCGACTTGTTATTTTAAACTATTTGCCATTATAGGTCTCATGTTTGGGGGGCTTGGACCGCCATGTAGATGACTTACTATTTCGATTTATTACCTTAAGCATTTCGTTCTTACAGGTCTCATAATTGAAGTTGTAGACTATCCTAAATATGTGTCTATCTCAACTTATACTCGAATGATAGTTCTCATACTCAACCCACTATGTTATTAACTCAGCCACACTTATTATTAACTTAACCACGTTTCCTATTAACTCGACTATGCTTACTATGACCTCAATCACACTTCCTATTAACTCGTTGATGCTTCCTTCTAACTCCACAAAACTACTCTAAACCTTAGAGATAGCATTGATTGTATAATGGAGTAGTTCTAGTTAAAAGATCCTTTTACTATTGTTAACGAGGTCTCTTTAGAATTTCGTAAGAACAATATATGTGTGTCTTTCTCAAAACTTATCTAAATGTCTTTATATTTGAAACGGGATCTTTACTTTTTCTAGAAAATAGACTTGGACCATTTGTAGTTGCGTGACATAATTACATGACTATGATATGCAATGCAGCCATATTTATAAACAAAATGATTGTTTTGTCATAAAAAAGATAAACAAAATGATTAAATGCAAGTAAACAATATCCTCAGATGTAAGCCCAAAGTCAAATATGTGTTTTTCTAGTTTTTTAGTTTTTGGTAAACTAACTATATGACAATAAATATTTATCCATGCTGTTCTTAATTCATAATTTTAAATAACATTACACTCGTAGCAAATTGAAACAGTGTCTATTAATCGAAAAGTAAATAAATGTACAAACTTCGTTATACGTAGAATTTAATAATTTTTCTTTGTTGAAAAAAAATCATATACTCTAAATATTTGCACAAAAACATATTAGTACATATGTGATAAAATAACTGTTGAAGGATTTCTAACTTTAAACAATAACTTAATTCCCCAATTTACTAATATGTGTTCATGAAAAATTGCAAGAAATTAGAGATTAAAAAATTATACTATCGTATACTCAAAAAATGAAACAATTATTCAACGATTAATCTCCTATATGGTTTCAATTATTCAACAACTTATAATTGTATTCACCTAAATATACAAAATATGACAAAGTAACTTTGCCTTTATCATTAAAAAAAGAAAAAAGAACTTTGCCTTTATCTAAAACAAAATAATTGTGAGCAATGAATATCCGTGTGGGATTGCTCATTGCTTTAAGGAGCTACCAAGAGTCAAGCAACTACATTCATCCATTTTAACCTACTTTTCCAATTCAGCAAACTATCACTCACTAGTCTCTTATTAAAGTTACCTTAAAGTTTGTCCCTATTTCACTTTTCGATAAGATAAATTGAGAAAATTAAATTTTATAATATTAATAATTGAGATAATTCAATATATAAAGGATATGTAAATTTATATAATTAATTAAATAAATAATTAATTAATGTAAAAATATTAATTAACACAAGGTGACAATAAAGAGTTTATTTATTATATATTACTATTTCTTATTTAAAATATTAATAAAATATTAATTGTTTTTCATTAATATTTTTATTTATTGTATTTAGTTCGTATAACCACTCTACTAACTATGTTAATAGTAATAAGATATCTTAGACAATAAAATTTATTTTATAGTAGAGATTAGTAGATTCAACAATTCTTTTTGAAAAAATATACATAGATAGAGCTAGATATGTTGGTCGATTCACTACGTTTAACTCTCTATACATAAATTCATAATTAAATGGATCCAATTGACTTGTATGTGGATGATAACAAGTTATTATATATTGGTCTAAGTTCACTACGCGTTAAATAATTGATCTGTAAACTGTAAAAAAAATTGAAAAAAAAACTAGTATTATAAAAATATTCTATTTGAAATATATTTAAAAATCTATTATTGTTGTTGATTTTATATTGCGTCACTCAAATAGATAAATAATAGATTAATTATAACAAAAAAAAAAATACTGTAACACCAAAACAGATTTTTTTTCTTTAGGAACAACAAAAACAAATGTAGCTACTATTTTAAAAAAATATAGTTACATAATCATGGACCAATCTACAAATAGATAGATTTAAACTGCCTAACCCACATTTTAAATAGTTCAACCCGCACGGTCTAAAATGTAAATAAACAAAAATAATTTTTTGTCCAAACGAGTTATGGATTAAATAGATCGATCTTTGCGTCATAATCAATATACCCAATTCAATCATAGCTTGCTAACAATTTTTGAATACACAATCATTTTAGTTTATGAATGTGACTCGGTATCATAATAGTTTTTAAATATATCTTTTGCTAATTATTTTTGTTTTTAAATATATCTTTAATTAGCTATTTTAATACTCAAATGTGTTTTACATTAATCAATTAATCCATTAAATTATACACTAACAGAATATATATATACAAGGACGTACCCACTCACCAGGTTTGTGTGGTCAATGATCTCCCCTTAATTTTAAAAAATAAATATTTTTAGTATTTAATATACTAAAAAATAAATTATATGATAAAGAAAAAGATATATGTTATAGGTTATACATGGATTGTGTCTTCAATATGTTTTATTTAAAAAAATAAATAAATGTGTGACAGTTCTTACAAAAACAAACTTAAATATGTATTTTATTAGTTATTTTGGTCTTTAAATGTTTCATTTGTTAATTAATTTAGTATTCACTTTTTGTTAAAAATAATGCTAACAAGTGTCGTTATGATATTTGTTAATGATACAAAAGTAGAAATTTTATATTAAAAAAAATAAAATTTGACCTTTAAAAACAAAACACACATTTGAAAATGTATTTGTAATTTTGATAAATTCAAAAAATTTAACATTACATACGATAACAATTGAAAGAGATATATATTACCTCACATATTCAAAGACAAAAAGTAATTATTTACCAACCAAAATGTAAAGAATTATTAAGGTCATTAGAACTATCGCTACTCTATAAATGTCTGTGTGCATGTTTATCACAGTGAGTCATCATAATTTTTAAAAATGATAAATTATAATTTTTACAAAATCATAATAATTCACGAGATTATGAGAACCTCACTTAATCCCAAACTTAAGTTAAGTGTCACACAAGAAATTTTACTCTGGCCCACTCAATTGAGTATGAAATGTGTAGATAATAATAAACACACCAAATTGTAAAAATTACTTTGCGTCCTTCTTTCTTAGAACAAGAAAGAGTAATAAATATGGTGCTACCTATAATTTTAACTCACTCATACCAATTTATTTTCACATTCCTCATCAACCATTTATTCGGTGCAAATTAAACCATTTTTTCCCTAGGGTAAACATTAATACCATAAAAAGAATGGGAAATTAATAAAGTATTTATATTTACCTAACAAGCTTTTAACAATTTCAGTTTGACAGCATCTGAATGGATAGTGACATTTTCTATTAATGATGTAACGAATAATTCTATTGTGTAATAATTAAATATAATGTTGTGGACTGTTGTAATTAAAAATCACTAGAAGGGAGTTGAATAGGGATTTTGGCATTTAAAAATATTTTAACGAGTTTTTGAATTTCTGTCCAATCTGAGAGGATGCGAACTGGAGGATGGAAATTCAAACTTTTAATCAAGAACAGAATAAATGCAAGAAGAGTATAAAGAGATAGACACACAACTTTTATACTGGTTCACCCAAAGATGGCTACGTCCAGTCCTCACACTCTTGTGAGATTTCACTAAAGATCAATCCGATCAACCTCTCACCGAGGATGATTACACTTTGTGTATTCTCAAGCTTCACCAAGCTTACAATCAAGTTTCAAATATTTTCAAGTACAACTTACTTGAAAATTACAGAGTGATATGAGTATGATTTCTTTCTCTTTACTTAAACACTTTCTAAAAAGATATTTCAAAGATCTAGTGTATGATTGTAGAAAGTATAAAGAGAGGATGGAAGTTGCTCTTGATAGCTTTAAGAGACTTGCTCTTTTTATGCAATGATGTTCTATCTTGAACTGAAGAGATCACTTCCATTTATAGAGTTTATGAACCTCTATCCATGAGCAAAAGGATTTTGATGACCGTTGGAGACTTGAGCAAATGTCCAAGGTTCTTGGTCTGATTTACAATAATGCCATTCAGCTGTCCTTGACAATATGAGCTCAGGAGGATGAGTTTGAGGATCAACCTCTTACCGAAGTTCTAACCTCCTTTGAGATTACTTTATCCCTTTTGCTTTTCCAACGCTGTCTAGGTGCAGTCTTTTCAAGATAGGTGTCAGCTTTCTCATTTTTACTATTCCCAAGGTAAGAGGATGAATATTAATCTGCTTATCATCCTCTTATCATTAACCTTAGTCTTGTATCCTCATTTTCTTGAATTGTTTCTCTCATAACTGTTTGTCCTCAATATTATGTTCTTATTACTTTGACTTGGATCCATTGATTCTGAGATACCATATATTTTCTTCTAACAAGGTTCGTCCTCATTGATGATTCATCCTCTTGCATGTCTGTCCTCCAGTTCATCCTCTTGTTCAGAAAACATGTTGGATTACATCAAATTCTTCTTCTTTTTATTGAGATGATTTGTAACCTGTTTCTTAATTTGAATACACTCAAGAGCACAGATTAGTCATTAAACATAATCATAATCATTAAATAATTTTGTTATCATTAAAACTATTTGAGAGAGATTTTGTCTCAACAATCTCCCCCTTTTTGATGATGACAAAATTCTGTAGATTATGATTCTCATAGAAAAGATTACAGAAGAAATGACTTGATTATGCTCCCCCTCAACATATGCATAACTTTCACTTTTAAAAAGTGATTCCCCTCAATATATGCATAAATATATATGATAACCATTTTGAACCAAAATATAACACCATTAATTTTTTAAGAAGTTAATGACTACAAAATGGTTCAAAAGAAAAAAAACATAACAAATAAAAGAGCATAATAAAAAATGTAAAAGTTTCAAAAAAGTGACAATTTTAACTCATAATCTTTCTCCCCCAATGTTTGTCAACCATCAAAAAGTAAGAACAGCAGCTTGGAGAGCTATTTGGACAGAGAGGAATCATCAGAAAAGTAGGAGGTTGAAGGACGAGGAGGATCGAGTTAAGGAGGTTGAGGTGGCAAGACAGGAGGATGATCTCCTGGGTCAATGGGGTTGATGAGATGGTTGTTGATCTACTCCAAGAGGAGGGTAAATGATCAGAGTTTTGGAGTGATGAGAGTGGTTTGGATCTTTGATCAAAGAAATTGAAGGATGTTGTAGCCGTTGAAAAAGAGAGGCAAAGTTATTTAGGCAATCATTGGAGGTTAGTGTAGGTTTGTAGTTCCAAGAGAGAAGTATTTGTTTTTGCATTTATGACTGATGGGAGGAGAGGCAGAGGCGTGATGTCAGCAGCGGGAAATGCGTGCATGCAGTAGGGAGTGGTTTCCAAAGTTGACTTTTGGTTTTATCACGGAGGAGGATGGATATTGATCAGAGTTGCTCAACCTCTAATTTTTAGAGGATGAACGTTATGACTTTCAGTCATAAGAATTTTGACAAAATTAATTTTCATGCATTAAATACAATTTAAACAATAAATATTTACAACCTATTTAATGCATTTAGACAATTTTTGACATGTTGATGATTGAGAGTTTTTCCAAAATCTTTTTAAAACGAACCTTCATCCTTTATTTCCAAAGAAATAAAGCAGTGCTTATCCCTTCTTATCATATGCCTTGAGCAGCCACTATCCAAGAACTATGGCTTTCTTTTGTTGATCGGAGGATGAACCTCTTCAGTTTCTGAATTTGCCATGAGACAGATATTTGCTTCTTCCTTTTCATGTTCAGAGGATGAATCATCACTGTCATCCCATGTAGCTATCATAGATTTGTTTTTGTAGGGAAATCTTCTTGGATTTTTGTTTAGAGGACATTCAGTTTTGTAGTGTCCTATTTTGTTGCATCCAAAGCATGTTATTTGGCTTCTGTCAGATTTTTCCCTTTGAAATGGCTTTTTGTCTTGTCCTCTTCGATTGATCATCCTCTGAATTCTTTTAGAAATCAAATCGAGTTCATCCTCTTCTTCAAACAGATGATACTCATCATTTTCTGCTTTTGTAACCTCTTCAGCTCGCTTGGAGGATGGACTTTCAATTTGATTTGTCTTGAGAGCAACCATTTTTCCTTTCTTGCTTGGTTTGTCTGAGAGCAGCAGTGGTTCATGTGCTCTAAGTGTTCCAACAAGATCTTCTAATTTCATGGTGGCCAAGTCTTTAGCTTGTGTGATGGCAGTCACCATTGGCCTCCATTCTTTAGGTAGACTTCTTAGAATTTTTCTTATCCTCTCTTGGACAGAATATTCTTTTCCAAGGGATCGAAGATTGTTTAGTATAATGGTAAGTCTTGAGAACATCTCGTCAATTGTTTCTTCCTCCTTCATTTCAAATAATTCAAATTCTCGTACTCCCATGTCAATCCTTGCTTCCTTTACATGACTTGATCCTTCATGATGGATCTTCAAGGTGTCCCAAAGTTCTTTAGCACTATTGCATTCTTCAACTCTGTCATATTCTTCCCTGCTCAAGGCACACGTTAGAAATAAATGAGCTTTAGAGTTTAGGAGTACCTTAGCGTTTTCATCAACAGTCCATTGTGCTTGAGGTTTTTCGTCGGAGGTTGAATCTGCATTGTTGATTCTGATGACATGATTCCCATTTTCAACCACAGACCACATGTTGTTATCTTGTGATATGAGAAACAATCTCATTTTCCCTTTCCAATGGTAGTAGTTCTTGACATTTTTCTTTTTCCTGATCTTTTTCTCTTACACTGTTAGGTGTAGTTTTCAAGAGAACCTTGCTCTGATGCCAATTGCTGTAAATAAAAATCACTAGAAGGGGGGTTGAATAGGGATTTTGGCGTTTAAAAATATTTTAACGAGTTTTTGAATTTCTGTCCTCTCTGAGAGGATGCGAACTGGAGGATGGAAATTCAAACTTTTAATCAAGAACAGAATAAATGCAAGAAGAGTATAAAGAGATAGACACACAACTTTTATACTGGTTCACCCAAAGATGGCTACGTCCAGTCCTCACACTCTTGTGAGATTTCACTAAAGATCAATCCGATCAACCTCTCACCGAGGATGATTACACTTTGTGTATTCTCAAGCTTCACCAAGCTTACAATCAAGTTTCAAATATTTTCAAGTACAACTTACTTGAAAATTACAGAGTGATATGAGTATGATTTCTTTCTCTTTACTTAAACACTTTCTAAAAAGATATTTCAAAGATCTAGTGTATGATTGTAGAAAGTATAAAGAGAGGATGGAAGTTGCTCTTGATAGCTTTAAGAGACTTGCTCTTTTTATGCAATGATGTTCTATCTTGAACTGAAGAGATCACTTCCATTTATAGAGTTTATGAACCTCTATCCATGAGCAAAAGGATTTTGATGACCGTTGGAGACTTGAGCAAATGTCCAAGGTTCTTGGTCTGATTTACAATAATGCCATTCAGCTGTCCTTGACAATATGAGCTCATGAGGATGAGTTTGAGGATCAACCTCATACTGAAGTTCTAACCTCCCTTGAGATTACTTTATCCCTTTTGCTTTTCCAACGCTGTCTAGGTGCAGTCTTTTCAAGATAGGTGTCAGCTTTCTGATTTTTACTGTTCCTAAGGTAAGAGGATGAATATTGATCTGCTTATCATCCTCTTATCATTAACCTTAGTCTTGTATCCTCCTTTTCTTGAATTGTTTCTCTCATAACTGTTTGTCCTCAATATTATGTTCTTATTACTTTGACTTGGATCCATTGATTCTGAGATACCATATATTTTCTTCTAACAAGGTTCGTCCTCATTGATGATTCATCCTCTTGCATGTCTGTCCTCCAGTTCATCCTCTTGTTCAGAAAACATGTTGGATTACATCAAATTCTTCTTCTTTTTATTGAGATGATGTGTAACCTGTTTCTTAATTTGAATACACTCAAGAGCACAGATTAGTCATTAAACACAATCATAATCATTAAATAATTTTGTTATCATTAAAACTATTTGAGAGAGATTTTGTCTCAACAATCTCCCCCTTTTTGATGATGACAAGATTCTTTAGATTATGATTCTTATAGAAAAGATTACACAAGAAATGACTTGATTATGCTCCCCCTCAACATATGCATAACTTTCAATTTAAAAAAGTGCTTCCCCTCAATTATATGCATAAATATATATGTGATAACCATTTTGAACCAAAATATAACACCATTAATTTTTTAAGAAGATAATGACTACAGAATGGTTCAAAAGAAGAAAAAAAACATAATAAATAAAAGAGCATAATAAAGAATATTGAAAATGTAAAAGTTTCAAAAAAAAAGACAATTTTAACTCATAATCTTTCTCCCCCAATGTTTGTCAACCATCAAAAAGTAAGAACAGCAGCTTGGAGAGCTATTTGGACAGAGAGGAATCATCAGAAAAGCAGGAGGTTAAAGGACGAGGAGGATCGAGTTAAGGAGGTTGAGGTGGCAAGACAGGAGGATGATCTCCTGGGTCAATGGGGTTGATGAGATGGTTGTTGATCTACTCCAAGAGGAGGGTAAATGATCAGAGTTTTGGAGTGATGAGAGTGGTTTGGATCTTTGATCAAAGAAATTGAAGGATGTTGTAGCCGTTGAAAAAGAGAGGCAAAGTTATTTAGGCAATCATTGGAGGTTAGTGTAGGTTTGTAGTTCCAAGAGAGAAGTATTTGTTTTTGCATTTATGACTGATGGGAGGAGAGGCAGAGGCGTGCTGTCAGCAGCGGGAAATGCGTGCATGCAGTAGGGAGTGGTTTCCAAAGTTGACTTTTGGTTTTATCACAGAGGAGGATGGATATTGATCAGAGTTGCTCAACCTCTAATTTTTAGAGGATGGACGTTATGACTTTCAGTCATAAGAATTTTGACAAAATTAATTTTCATGCATTAAATACAATTTAAACAATAAATATTTACAACCTATTTAATGCATTTAGACAATTTTTGACATGTTGATGATTGAGAGTTTTTCCAAAATCTTTTTAAAACGAACCTCCATCCTTTATTTCCAAAGAAATAAAGCAGTGCTTATCCCCTATCATATGCCTTGAGCAGCCACTGTCCAAGAACTAGGGCTTTCTTTTGTTGATCGGAGGATGAACCTATGTTAGAGTTTAAAAGTAACTTAGGTACCCATATAGAATTGAGTCCTTGTTGGTTAGTTCGTCCTCTTGTAAAGAATTTCTTTTTATGATAACAAATAGAGTCATGATGCCCATGTTTACCACAGAATGAACATCCCTTCTTTATGTTGTCAGCTTTTTTCTTAGCGTGACAACTTTTAAAAGTATGTCCAAGTTTTTTGCAAAAGGTACATTTTGGTCTATCCTCCTGTTTTTGAGGTAGAAAAAAATTTTCGTATAATTTTTGATTTTGAGAGCTTTTGAATCCAATACCAGCCTTGTCAAAAATTCCAGATTGAGATCCCATAATTTTTTCAAAAGTCTTAGTGGATTTGACAAAATTGGTAATGTCATTTTTAAGTTCTTCTCAGTTTCAGTATCCTCTTCTGGAGGATGAATATTGACATTTCTTTTATTCAAAATGTTTTGTTGCTCAAACAATTTCTTATGAGATAGCTGCAAGTCCATAATGATTTTTTGATATTTATCATTCTTAGCTTGAAGTTCCTCATTAAGTTTCTTTATCTCATAAAGTTGATTTTTAAGAAAACCACATTTATGAGTAAGAGTGTTTGAGTCATTCAATAAGTTGTCAAATTCTATTTCTCGTTCTTCACATGTAGGACAAGGTTCTGAGATACTTACCTCTTCAGTTTCTGAATTTGCCATGAGACAGATATTTGCTTCTTCCTTTTCATGTTCAGAGGATGAATCATCACTATCATCCCATATAGCCATCATAGATTTGTTTTTGTAGGGAAATCTTCTTGGATTTTTGTTTAGAGGACATTCAGCTTTGTAGTGTCCTATTTTGTTGCATCCAAAGCATGTTATTTGGTTTCTGTCAGATTTTTCCCTTTGAAATGGCTTTTTGTCTTTTCCTTTTCGATTGATCATCCTCTAAATTCTTTTAGAAATCAGATCGAGTTCATCCTCTTCTTCAGACAGAGGATACTCATCATTTTCTGCTTTTGTAACCTCTTCAGCTCGCTTGGAGGATGGACTTTCAATATGATTTGTTTTGAGAGCAACCATTTTTCCTTTCTTGCTTGGTTTGTCTGAGAGCAGTAGTGGTTCATGTGCTCTAAGTGTTTCAACAAGATCTTCTAATTTCATGGTGGCCAAGTCTTTAGCTTGTGTGATGGCAGTCACCATTGGCCTCCATTCTTTAGGTAGACTTCTTAGAATTTTTCTTATCCTCTCTTGCACAGAATATTCTTTTCCAAGGGATCGAAGATTGTTTAGTATAATGGTAAGTCTTGAGAACATCTCGTCAATTGTTTCTTCCTCCTTCATTTTAAATAATTCAAATTCTCGTACTCCCATGTCAATCCTTGCTTCCTTTACATGACTTGATCCTTCATGATGGATCTTCAAGGTGTCCCAAAGTTCTTTAGCACTATTGCATTCTTCAACTCTGTCATATTCTTCCCTGCTCAAGGCACACGTTAGAAATAAATGAGCTTTAGAGTTTAGGAGTACCTTAGCGTTTTCATCAACAGTCCATTGTGCTTGAGGTTTTTCGTCGGAGGTTGAATCTGCATTGTTGATTCTGATGACATGATTCCCATTTTCAACCACAGACCACATGTTGTTATCTTGTGATATGAGAAACAATCTCATTTTCCCTTTCCAATGGTAGTAGTTCTTGACATTTTTCTTTTTCCTGATCTTTTTCTCTTACACTGTTAGGTGTAGTTTTCAAGAGAACCTTGCTCTGATGCCAATTGCTGTAAATAAAAATCACTAGAAGGGGGGTTGAATAGGGATTTTGGCGTTTAAAAATATTTTAACGAGTTTTTGAATTTCTGTCCTCTCTGAGAGGATGCGAACTGGAGGATGGAAATTCAAACTTTTAATCAAGAACAGAATAAATGCAAGAAGAGTATAAAGAGATAGACACACAACTTTTATACTGGTTCACCCAAAGATGGCTACGTCCAGTCCTCACACTCTTGTGAGATTTCACTAAAGATCAATCCGATCAACCTCTCACCGAGGATGATTACACTTTGTGTATTCTCAAGCTTCACCAAGCTTACAATCAAGTTTCAAATATTTTCAAGTACAACTTACTTGAAAATTACAGAGTGATATGAGTATGATTTCTTTCTCTTTACTTAAACACTTTCTAAAAAGATATTTCAAAGATCTAGTGTATGATTGTAGAAAGTATAAAGAGAGGATGGAAGTTGCTCTTGATAGCTTTAAGAGACTTGCTCTTTTTATGCAATGATGTTCTATCTTGAACTGAAGAGATCACTTCCATTTATAGAGTTTATGAACCTCTATCCATGAGCAAAAGGATTTTGATGACCGTTGGAGACTTGAGCAAATGTCCAAGGTTCTTGGTCTGATTTACAATAATGCCATTCAGCTGTCCTTGACAATATGAGCTCAGGAGGATGAGTTTGAGGATCAACCTCTTACCGAAGTTCTAACCTCCTTTGAGATTACTTTATCCCTTTTGCTTTTCCAACGCTGTCTAGGTGCAGTCTTTTCAAGATAGGTGTCAGCTTTCTCATTTTTACTATTCCCAAGGTAAGAGGATGAATATTAATCTGCTTATCATCCTCTTATCATTAACCTTAGTCTTGTATCCTCATTTTCTTGAATTGTTTCTCTCATAACTGTTTGTCCTCAATATTATGTTCTTATTACTTTGACTTGGATCCATTGATTCTGAGATACCATATATTTTCTTCTAACAAGGTTCGTCCTCATTGATGATTCATCCTCTTGCATGTCTGTCCTCCAGTTCATCCTCTTGTTCAGAAAACATGTTGGATTACATCAAATTCTTCTTCTTTTTATTGAGATGATTTGTAACCTGTTTCTTAATTTGAATACACTCAAGAGCACAGATTAGTCATTAAACATAATCATAATCATTAAATAATTTTGTTATCATTAAAACTATTTGAGAGAGATTTTGTCTCAACAATCTCCCCCTTTTTGATGATGACAAAATTCTTTAGATTATGATTCTTATAGAAAAGATTACAGAAGAAATGACTTGATTATGCTCCCCCTCAACATATGCATAACTTTCAATTTAAAAAAGTGCTTCCCCTCAATTATATGCATAAATATATATGTGATAACCATTTTGAACCAAAATATAACACCATTAATTTTTTAAGAAGATAATGACTACAGAATGGTTCAAAAGAAGAAAAAAAACATAATAAATAAAAGAGCATAATAAAGAATAAATAAAGAATATTGAAAATGTAAAAGTTTCAAAAAAAAAAGGACAATTTTAACTCATAATCTTTCTCCCCCAATGTTTGTCAACCATCAAAAAGTAAGAACAACAGCTTGGAGAGCTATTTGGACAAAGAGGAATCATCAGAAAAGCAGGAGGTTAAAGGACGAGGAGGATCGAGTTAAGGAGGTTGAGGTGGCAAGACAGGAGGATGATCTCCTGGGTCAATGGGGTTGATGAGATGGTTGTTGATCTACTCCAAGAGGAGGGTAAATGATCAGAGTTTTGGAGTGATGAGAGTGGTTTGGATCTTTGATCAAAGAAATTGAAGGATGTTGTAGCCGTTGAAAAAGAGAGGCAAAGTTATTTAGGCAATCATTGGAGGTTAGTGTAGGTTTGTAGTTCCAAGAGAGAAGTATTTGTTTTTGCATTTATGATTGATGGGAGGAGAGGCAGAGGCGTGCTGTCAGCAGCGGGAAATGCGTGCATGCAGTAGGGAGTGGTTTCCAAAGTTGACTTTTGATTTTATCACGGAGGAGGATGGATATTGATTAGAGTAGCTCAACCTCTAATTTTTAGAGGATGGACGTTATGACTTTCAGTCATAAGAATTTTGAAAAAAAATTAATTTTCATGCATTAAATACAATTTAAACAATAAATATTTACAACTTATTTAATGCATTTAAACAATTTTTGACATGTTGATGATTGAGAGTTTTTCCAAAATCTTTTTAAAACGAACCTCCATCCTTTATTTCCAAAGAATTAAAGCAGTGCTTATCCCTTATCATATGCCTTGAGCAGCCACAGTCCAAGAACTATGGCTTTCTTTTGTTGATCGGAGGATGAACCTATGTTAGAGTTTAAAAGTAACTTAGGTACCCATATAGAATTGGGTCCTTGTTGGTTAGTCTGTCCTCTTGTAAGGAATTTCTTTTTGTGATAACAAATAGAGTCATGATGCCCATGTTTACCACAGAATGAACATCCCTTCTTTATGTTGTCAGCTTTTTTCTTAGCGTGACAACTTTTAAAAGTATGTCCAAGTTTTTTGCAAAAGGTACATTTTGGTCTATCCTCCTGTTTTTGAGGTAGAAAAAAATTTTCGTATAATTTTTGATTTTGAGAGCTTTTGAATCCAATACCAGCCTTGTCAAAAATTCCAGATTGAGATCCCATAATTTTTTCAAAAGTCTTAGTGGATTTGACAAAATTGGTAATGTCATTTTTAAGTTCTTCTCAGTTTCAGTATCCTCTTCTGGAGGATGAATATTGACATTTCTTTTATTCAAAATGTTTTGTTGCTCAAACAATTTCTTATGAGATAGCTGCAAGTCCATAATGATTTTTTGATATTTATCATTCTTAGCTTGAAGTTCCTCATTAAGTTTCTTTATCTCATAAAGTTGATTTTTAAGAAAACCACATTTATGAGTAAGAGTGTTTGAGTCATTCAATAAGTTGTCAAATTCTATTTCTCGTTCTTCACATGTAGGACAAGGTTATGAGATAATTACCTCTTCATTTTCTGAATATGCCATGAGGCAGAGATCTGCTTCTTCCTTTTCATGATCAGAGGATGAATCAACAGTCCATTGTGCTTGAGGTTTTTCGTTGGAGGTTGAATCTGCATTGTTGATTCTGATGACATGATTCCCATTTTCAACCACAGACCACATGTTGTTATCTTGTGATATGAGAAACAATCTCATTTTCCCTTTCCAATGGTAGTAATCTATGCCATCAAAGTAAGGAGGTCGGCTGGATGAACCTCCTTCTGGTATATACTTATTTCTTGACATTTTTCTTTTTCCTGATCTTTTTCTCTTACACTGTTAGGTGTAGTTTTCAAGAGAACCTAGCTCTGATACCAATTGTTGTAATTAAAAATCACTAGAAGGGGGGTTGAATAGGGATTTTGGCGTTTAAAAATATTTTAACGAGTTTTTGAATTTTTGTCCTCTCTGAGAGGATGCGAACTGGAGGATGGAAATTCAAACTTTTAATCAAGTACAGAATAAATGCAAGAAGAGTATAAAGAGATAGACACACAACTTTTATATTGGTTCACCCAAAGATGGCTACGTCCAGTCCTCACACTCTTGTGAGATTTCACTAAAGATCAATCCGATCAACCTCTCACCGAGGATGATTACACTTTGTGTATTCTCAAGTTTCACCAAGCTTATAATCAAGTTTCAAATATTTTCAAGTACAACTTACTTGAAAATTACAGAGTGATATGAGTATGATTTCTTTCTCTTTACTTAAACACTTTCTAAAAAGATATTTCAAAGATCTAGTGTATGATTGTAGAAAGTATAAAGAGAGGATGGAAGTTGCTCTTGATAGCTTTAAGAGACTTGCTCTTTTTATGCAATGATGTTCTATCTTGAACTGAAGAGATCACTTCCATTTATAGAGTTTATGAACCTCTATCCATGAGCAAAAGGATTTTGATGACCGTTGGAGACTTGAGCAAATGTCCAAGGTTCTTGGTCTGATTTACAATAATGTCATTCAGCTGTCCTTGACAATATGAGCTCAGGAGGATGAGTTTGAGGATCAACCTCTTACCGAAGTTCTAACCTCCCTTGAGATTACTTTATCCCTTTTGCTTTTCCAACGCTGTCTAGGTGCAGTCTTTTCAAGATAGGTGTCAGCTTTCTCATTTTTACTATTCCCAAGGTAAGAGGATGAATATTAATCTGCTTATCATCCTCTTATCATTAACCTTAGTCTTGTATCCTCCTTTTCTTGAATTGTTTCTCTCATAACTGTTTGTCCTCAATATTATGTTCTTATTACTTTGACTTGGATCCATTGATTCTGAGATACCATATATTTTCTTCTAACAAGGTTCGTCCTCATTGATGATTCATCCTCTTGCATGTCTGTCCTCCAGTTCATCCTCTTGTTCAGAAAACATGTTGGATTACATCAAATTCTTCTTCTTTTTATTGAGATGATTTGTAACCTGTTTCTTAATTTGAATACACTCAAGAGCACAGATTAGTCATTAAACACAATCATAATCATTAAATAATTTTGTTATCATTAAAACTATTTGAGAGAAATTTTGTCTCAACAGTGGACAACTGTAAAATTGGTAAATTTTAAATAAACAAAATTAATGTGAATTCACACTGAGATATATGTGAATAAATATTATAGGAGTAACCTTAATTTCACAGGAACATCCACATGGATTAGACTTAGATTTTTTAAATAAGATTTTGAATTCGAGTTTTCTGGACATAAAAATATAATTGGAAGATGATATTGTAGTAGCCAACCAGATTCTTAAGCTTAGTCATTACAAAATTGATAAAAACAAGTAAATAATTCGTACCAATAACATTCTTAAAAAAATAACAAGGAAATGTTTGGTGAATACCATGACACTATCATAATTAAGAGTCAATTAACACTATTCATGTGATTGCTTTCATTTCATTGAATTACTACATTGATTAACCTCTTATTTCAAATTCTTTT
>JBBPBQ010020322.1:46373177-46388135 GCA_037974755.1 Cicer yamashitae | reverse complement strand
TTTTTTTGCATCTAAGAGAAATGGTTAAGTGATTGTTTATTTTTTTATGGAATAAATGATTGTTTAGCTATTGATGGCTTTTACGGAACGCAAGTTCGAACTCCATATTCAATGGATTGACAAACCTTTCTCCAAGCTACAGTCACAACCTTTCTCATAGAAATATTTCCATACCAAATGAAATTTTAAATATAGATGTTTAAAGATTTTATAAGAGTAACATGTCAGAAATACAAACGAAAACTGTAGAGAAGAGACTAATTTACCTTTTTTTTTAAAAAAAAAACGAAAATTAAATTAAAGAGTTATTCAAGATGTGTCAAGAAAAAAAAGTACAAGAGTTCAAGTTTGTGCAACAATAGCCCCCATATAAGTCAAACAAGCCACCAAGACACTAAAATCAATACAAAGAAAAGGAACCAAACAAAGGGATTATTCCATTAACAATTAAGTCAAATTCAAATCCTTTACCATTAGACTTAAGCTACCACCATGAATAAACTTTGATGTTTCCACTATTTGAGTAACATTTATCACAACTTAATTCAATTATTATGCGTCTCTTTCATATATATATGATTCAAATACACGTCATTTAAATAATCTGGAAATATTTGCGACCTTTTCTTGAGCAAGAGAAAGAACCTTAAATTTTAAGAATATGATTTGATGTACAATTGAACAACACACTTTAAACTCTCAACCAAGATAAAATACCAATCAAAATAGTTTATTTATAAACTTTTAGTTAGAATTTATAACAATACACATTAATCCAATATAAAATCCTTCAATATTGATCCCACATTAATGATACCATATTATAGATTAATATTCCTTTTAAATTTAAAAACTAATATTATAATAACTATTCCTTGCACAATTACAATAAATGTCAAACTTGTCTTTGAAATAACTTAAATTTCATAGGTAAAGGTGAATACTTACCTATTTTTTAATACTCATTCAACACCTCATTTTTACTCTATCTTTATCTTTTTATCACATTATTTATATATCACATTCATCACTCTTTATCTCTTTCTTTCTCAAATTCTAAAAGAGGTATATGAGTGTACAACCATAACTTTTCTTGCAAAAATGATATATTAGTTTGAACAATGTTTATACTCCTTTTGGTCACTATTATAAATAAAAAAGTAACCTCCAATTTTGGTGCAAAAGTTAATCACTTTTGATTGGTTAATACTCCTAATATACCCTTATTTTAATAAAAAAAATATATAATTTCAATAGTTAAATATTTGACATTTAAAGAGACAGAAAACTTTTTCCAAAAAGGTACTAGAGCTATGAGTTAAGAATATGGATGGCAACAACTCCTGAACTCGCTTGATTTGAGCGGGGAAAATCTGCTTTAATTGGATGCCGATTTTCCTTGAAATTAAAATTCAGGGGCGGGGACGGATTTGGGGTGGTGATATTCACCCCGCACCCGCACTCGAATCCGCCCCGCAAGTAATGTTATTGCAAATTTTAAATTTTCTATACATATACATATTGAATATACTTAATATTTTTTTAAATATTAAAAATTATAATATTATCTCTATAGAAAATATTTTTTAATTTTATTATTATTTAATAATAATTATTTTATTATATTAATTATAATAGATATGATTTTTAAATTTATAATTTTATATATATGAGTGGGTGCAGGTGTTGGCGGGAAAACCCGAACTCCGTTGTAGAAGAGGATGGAGGCTTAAATTTTACCCCCGCTATGAAACGGGAGCAGGTGCGAATTTTCTCTGATTAGCCGAGTACGGGGATGAAGAAGGCGAAATTTGTTCCCGTCCCACTCCGTTGTCATAGTTAAGAACTCTTGTGTTGAATCAATGTTGATAGGTAAAGATAAGTGAAAGATAGCGGGCCCAATAATAAAGAGTGTGGTGTGCATGCATCTAATAACCGTGAATGTAGGCAAAATAATGCATTTATTCACGGATGGAAGTAAATAATGTTGACTACTTTGGTATGTTAGATTAGATATCAAGTGCTCTTAAATTATCTTCTTGGTGTTTTCAATAGCTGGAAGCCACTCCCATTAACAATTCCCCATTTCAAGAAAATAAAAAATATTATTCCTTCTATCTCACAATATTCATAAAAATATTTATTCTCTAATTGATTGTATTTACATTATTTTTAAGTTAATATTTTTTAATTTGTATTTATGACAATAGTGAATTTACGAGTCTGTTTATATTAATTTATTTGAATTTATTTACTGACATAAATATTTAAAAGTCTCTCGGTGAGAATTTAGAAAAAATGCCTATATTTCATCTGTAAGTTGTTTTCAACTAAGTTTATAAACTATGTAATCAAAATATCTTATAGCTTATAACAGTTTGATTTTTTTTTAATAGTATGTTACAAAAATAACTTATATATAAACGCTTATATTTACTCTAAGTTGTTAAATAAGTTGTTTATCGAAACATGATCACCCTTTATTCTAAAATAATTGTCGTACTCGACCATTTCATATAAATTTGATGTATATAATATTAAATAGATACTACAATTGAAAAAAAAAAATGAACAAATTTTTGTTGAAAATTAAAAGTGACAGTCTTTTTAAGAGAAATTCTTTTTGCAATTGTGACAGTTGTTTTTATTTATTGTTTTTACTAGCATGTTGCGCTCAAAATGAGTTATTCATTTTGAAACCTTCCAAATTCATTTGCTGCTAAAAAAAATTAACTCTAGTTCATAAAGAAAAAATATTTAAATATATTTTTTACTTTATAAATATATCAATTTTATTTTTAATCTGTATATTTATTGTTTTTTTAATCAATGCAAATATATTAACTTTTATTTTTGGTTTTTATTATTTTATTTTAGTTCTTGCAATATTTATTGATGTTAACTACATAACGATTAAAATGAATAGAATAGATGTTTTTTTTAATGAATATTACACATTCTATAATACGTCCTTTTAGTGTGTATCATTTAATTTTAATTTTATTAACTTGATTTTAAGGTGTTATCAAACTTCTAATCAATTCACATGATTTTTTTTTTATATCGAAAAAATAAGAAAAATGCAATACAAAAACTTTTCAAAAGATCATGTATTTTAATACTACTTTCGTCCAAACACACCTATCCATAAAGTATTAATGGGATTCACATAGTTGTTCCCTTGCAAAGTTGAGGGATAGACAACATCAAGTGTAAGTTGTAGGTTTTATGTAGTCGATAAGAGGAACATAAAAATGAGTGTGTCACACTCCCTTGTCAATTAATAACAAAAGCAATTTGAGATTTTTTTTATATGAATCGAGTATTATCTCTTAAATCAGGTAGAACTATAATAGAAAACAAAATTCTCTCTTATGAGATTTAATACCATTGCATTTCTAAGATTGATTTTGAGAATTTGAATCACACATAATATCTCTATAACCATTTTTTATTTTTTATATTAGGTAAAATATCGAGCAAGCAACCTTTATGCCTTTTTAATGTTCAAGCAAGCCTTATTAATAAATAAGGGATTAATGAATTTGTATGAATTTAATCAAAGTAATATGATAAATATTAAAAAAAATGTTAATTATTAATTAACATACTAATATTCCTCTTATTGAAATAAAAAATTATTGGTGTCGCATAATGATGAATGCATATGCATGGGAAAATTAATCGATGCAAGTTGTCCCAAATATGTTCCTCTCAATTATAAAAGTGATTCACACTGCATACCACAAGAACTAAGCCTCAATTCTTGGAGCTTTTTGTTGGGTGGGAACCCACTTTCTTCTTTCATATAACATAGTCCTATAATGATTTTATTAGTGGTAAATGCATTAAGAAAAGATGTGTTCACTTTATGAGTTTGTAGTTATTATGATTATGATGGAAAATAACTTAATGTTATTATCGAAGTGAGTTGAGAAAAATGCTTCGTTCACACTTCTTTCTTTTTCCAAAGAGTATTATTAATCATTGATTAATATATCAAATCAAATAAATATTGCAAACACATTATAACATCATAAATGGTAACCACCATTTGGCAACTTATTTGAATTTGCTTCCATTCTGGTTTTTTTTTGGCCAGTAAACAAAATGGTAATCACCATTAGTATACTCACAGGCAAAATGGAGATCCTGTGTTGAAACTCGAAAGACCATGGAAAGCATATAGTCTAATAATATCAGCATTGCCAATCAAACTAGGTCTTACATAATGCTTCCATTCTAGTTCTAGATCGAGCAAGACACTTACAAAATTTAGAGATAAGTGAGTAATTTGAATTCTATAATAAATAATACATCAGCCTACATTGATAAACCAGGCCAAAGTTTTTTAAAATATCTCACCAAAGGAAATACAGAATCAAAGGGAACTTGAACAAAATTTTAACTAGGAAGGAGCATTCACCCTATGATATTCATGACAAAAAAAATTCAAAAGTGAGAAAAATAGAACCTAAGCCTCTGTAACAGGGTACTCAAACACAACATCTTTGCCTGAAAGTTTCTTGTAAACAGCGGCAAAACTCTCCAACTTGTACTCGGTATTGTTTCTCTCCTTTGGGTCCAAATACACCTATATATCGAGATAAGCACAATAATTCAGTTAAAAATAAATCACAATGATTTCTAATGCACACAAATTCAACCACAAGTGTTTCTTTTGCAATATAACATGCATGCTCAATCAAGATATTTGATTTGAATCTTAGTTGATTGAACACAACAGGAGTAACTTTTGCAAGTCCTTTGGCTGTTACTATAGTTTTACCTTCATGATCTTGGATCCATCAGTTCGGTATCTAGTACGCTTCCCAACAATCTCGGCAGGTAATACAATATCCTCCAGCATTGCCTCATGGACAGCAGTGAGTGTACGGCTGCGGGGGCGCTGAGCAGCGGATCCTTTCTTTGGTGGCCTCAATGTTCTCCGAGTGGCAACCAAGATTACATCCTACAAGTTAAAGGATCATTAGTATGCTGCACAATATTATGAGGAATCATGCATAAACCTTTCAAAACACAATTTTCAATGATTATGTTATGGTATCATCACATTAAGAACACTAAAGCACGAGTATTTCCATCACATAGAACTGCTCAATCTAAAGATCAATTAAAGCTAACATAAAAATCAAGGAGATTGTAAGAGATGAAAAAGAATAGAAAGTTCTTCCAAACATGGTCATCAGTATCTTATTATGCATGTGAGTTGTATCTTGATTCAATTTGGACATGGCTTCCATCTTGAATCTTGATTCATTCTGATGAATAAAACACCTAAACTTAGTGTAGCAAACACTTTTTCTTGTCGACTTTGTAAAAGCAACCATTTTTCTTTTTGTCAGTTTGATATATGACTTATGAAACATGAATTATTTTAAGGTTCATATAGGACATAGCAGCTTATAATTTTGTTATTGTCACTTATTTTTTACTTCATAATGACAAATATTTATAGACAATGTATCTTACGTTTTATAATATGATTTGATTCACGATTCAGAAAAAAGGTCTTCAATTCACAATTTGAATTCAATAACCATGGATCAATATACTGTGGAGTAGTTGACAAAGAAATTGTCACCAAAAGCTATCAATGGACAGAATTTTGATAAAAGATGTTAAAGATAAAAAGAATAATCAGCAATTTAATCGGTGTTGTTAAATAGCGGCGCTATAGCGCCATTGCATAACAGAATTTGAACAAGTCGCTATTGTTCCATGATCTACTATTTAGTGCAAAATGTTGTCAAATAGCAGCACTATTGCGTAGTGGAATTCAAACAAACCACTATCGACAACATCGAATTAAATCAATATGTACAAAACAAAGGTATACAAGACTTTGCCTACCTTCCCACTAAATTTCTTCTCAAGCTCCCTAACAAGCCTGGCATGAATTTTGTTGAAACCTTTCCACAACCGGAAAGGAGTAAATGCAACCACAGCCTTGCGGTTGGCAGAAACATCAATTTGACTGTAGATTATGAAAAACACTAAATATGAGACAAGGAGAAAACACATGTAGGTATCTTCACACAAACAACAAAGAACACATCCTTACACTGCTGCATTTATGTATAAATCTTTCAGCTCACTTTTTAGCTCATGGTTGGTATTTTCAAGATCAAACAAAGCCTGCGACAACAAATTTCAAACAATAATTATTTATATTTTGATATTGAAACTAATCAGCAACAACAATAGTATGTAATAATCAATATATAACCTGTGCAACTGTTTCCTCAAATTCAGTTGGCTCAGCACCCTTATCTTTGCTAATTTTCTTCCTAGATGTGAACATCTTCGCAACTGATTATGGCAAAGAAGAAAATTCAACAAAAGCTTTAGTATAAGTTTTATAAACTTTCAATATGCAAACATCTAACAACATGCAAGACTTAAACAGAAAATTCATTCATTACAAATACCACACTGATATTAAGAGATTAAGAGTCTGTTTGTTACAACTTTTTTAAAAATAACCACTTTAAAGAGTTCTCATCTGTTTGTTTAAACCGCTTGAAAATTTTCATTATGGTAAACAAACATAAAACAACTATGTGTATGTTTGGTTTTGCGGTGACAAGAATTGATTTTACTTAAAGAGTGAGTTGAATGTATCAATGTAAAGTGGTTTTTGTTTGGATACGTTAGCGTAAAAGTAAGTTGAACAATGAATTTCAGTGTAAAATTCAAGTTAGACTCAAAAAGCTACAAATCATAGCTTCAAGTTAGAGTGAATTTTGGAGACAAAATCAATTCTACTCAAGAGCAACCAAACATATCAAAATCAATTTTACACCTCCAGAATCAATTATAGGTAGAATCAATTATAGGTGCTTCAAACGT
Source organism: Cicer yamashitae (assembly GCA_037974755.1). Lineage (NCBI taxonomy): Eukaryota > Viridiplantae > Streptophyta > Magnoliopsida > Fabales > Fabaceae > Cicer > Cicer yamashitae. Next base: position 46,381,262 of record JBBPBQ010020322.1, on the reverse strand, counting down.
GGAACCAAACATTTACCTCTTCTCTTTTCAAAAATCACTAATAAATAATCTATAAATGATGGATTGCAAAAATCACTTTTTTAATAATATTTATAAAACAGACCCTAAAACAATGAAGAAACAAGTTCATCTTCCATCATATTCCCCAATAAACTACCCAGATTAAAGGCATGAAAATGTCAACTATTTGCATCTTTGTCAACATAACAAACAATACAACAAATTCACAATCTACACTTCTTAACAGAATCACTTACTGATTCTTAAAATTCAAACACTAATTATAAAAGTTCAATGATACACTAATCCCATTTAAACAACATATCATGAAAACAAATACAATCAAATCACTAACTCATGAATAAAACAATGCTTCAACTTTAAAAGAGTAAAAAAAAAAACAGAATAACAACACCTTACAGTTAACACATAATAATTTGTCATAACAACTAAAACTAAGATTCAAGTCATTCATATCAGTTAACATATTAACAAAATCAAGTAATTAAGCATAACCATCACTGTAAAAAAACAAAAAACAAAAATTGATAAAAATGCAATAATAAAAATAAAAAAATAAAATAAAAAAAGAACTTTGATTCGAAATTAACATTGATATTGGGAATCCTACCTCACAAGATGCAAACAAGTGAAGAAGACCTTCCTCTCACTGTGTAGGCAGTAAAACCGAAACCCTAGAGGCGGAGCCGTAGAAGCGAATTTGGTTTATATAAACGAACGACTAAGATGGACTATGTTCTATCCATGAATCCTCACCGTCGATTATACATTTTTTATACATTTTTCTTTTACAAAGATGTAAGTTTTTTTTATACATTTTTTTTACTTAATTGCAGTTTAGTCCCTTATTTTTATTAATTCATAAAATTGATCCATTTATTTTAAAATCTTACGATTTTGATATTTTATTATTATTTTTTAACTAAAAAATGACAGTGTGACATAAATAATGTGATATATGATAGATGTAGTCACCTATGAAATTGCAATAAAACTCTATAAAAATTTAACTTTCAACTATAGAAAATTTCATTTTTGTAATTTAATTAATAACATATAAATAATTAATACATAGAGCCAAAAAAAAATCACTTTTTAAATAGAGAGACCAATTTCGTGAATTGATAAAAATAAAGAAACTAAAATTACACTTAAACATTATCGAAGGAGTTTTTGGAGATAAGGAGAGCTTTTTTTTTTCTTTTGAAACTAAATAATTATAAAATGTTTTTAAGAATAATCGAAGAGTAAAGTGTGATTGAAATACTATGTCATTATAAGTTGTGTTAGTTTTTATTTTTTTTTTAAATTTTAAATATATGTTAAAATATAGATTCAATCAAATCAAAAACAATATAATATCAATTTGTTATGTTAATTCATAAAACATTTTTACAAATATCTATATGGTACAAAGTAATTGAATGTAGTGTAAAAAAGCTTTACCACAACTAAGCATACAAATTAAATCTAATATTATGAGTCATTTTGGTTGTCAACCATCCATCTTTTCATCGATTTGAATTCTATGCAATAAATATGTGACACGTTTATTGATTTAATTTTTTTATTTTAAATCAATGAAAAAAATTATTACTAGAAAATATATTTAGAGATGATTTAATAAAGATATAATGTAAGTTAATTGATATTAAATCAGTCGTCGAGATCAATTATTGTAAACATGTTATTTCTTAAAAAATAGGGAATCCAAATCCATATATTATCATACTATCCATATTAGGGGATGTTCTTGATTTGTTTTTTCACTAATTTTTCAATTTTAGTATTAATTTTGTTATGAGATAAGCAAATGATGTGTATAGTCTAATTAGAGTAGTACTTTTTTAAAAAAAAATAAAGTAACATCTTGTTAGACTAGCTCTCCTTTTACTTCTCTTGTTGTATATTAATTTTTAAATAAATAAAAACAGTCATAATAATGACAATTTTGTATTTCAAAATAGATCCGTTTGCTATAACATAATTAATTCTTAAAACATAAAATTGACACTTACGTCTAAATATATATATATATATATTATTTGAAAAAATAGTCACCCAACATAAACTTTCACATTAGTAGATAATCTACTAAAATATTACAGAATATTTCACACTTATAATATGATTAAAAAGACAAGTGTTGAAAGCTCATTTGCACGTCTCTCTATTTTTCTTTCTTTAAATGTCTGCATGTAGAAATTTAATTTTGAGTCAAATATGATTTTTTTTTTAAATTTTGATTTTGGTTTCTATGATACTTCTTCTTTTACATCCATTTAAAATTTAAAATCGCAATTTTTCATTTCTAAATATGTGTATGTAAAAAATTTAAAATCACAATTTTTCATTTCTAAATATGTGTATGTAAAAGATCAAGTAGCCATTCCAATTAACACTTAAAAGTTTTCCTTAATTTGTAAAATTGACTCAATTGACTAATATCTATATTATTAGATTAAATATCGTATTCGAAAATCAAATATAAGATCTTGCAGTTGCGTGTAAATTTATTTACCATTTTTTCTACCGCAAAAAAAAATATGTTTTCCTTAGGCCCAAAAATGAATTATGTTTATTTACCCTAAAATGAATACTAGGAGGAACCATAAACAATGATTTCATATGAATGAAAAACAAATAAAAACTTTTCACGACCAAAACCAAAATTCACTCATTTCGTAGAGACGAAAACCAGTAGTTTAAGATTTTGGAAGGCTGAAAACAAGAATATATATTGTAAAGGAACAAAAATCAAAATTCACTCATTTTACATAGGCTAAGAAGTATTTAAACCTTTAATTTTCTTTCAATAAGTCATTCTGTCTGAAGCCAAATCTCATGACTAATTTCAATCATATGCATCATCATTGACTTCAATGTAAAACATTCAAGAAAAAGGGTTAATGACCATGATGAATATCATTGAGAGAAAGCTGAAAATTGAAATAGAAATAGAAATTCTAATCATAGATCAATTCAAACTAACATTAAGAATTTAAGAAATAAACAACACCAAATTGAGTCTCATTTAACTTCAGTAGCCTAACTCATTTCATATCCATTCAACACAGGGAATCATTCTGTTGGAATCCATTTAAAATTCGGTATCATTTCATTCGCAACGAGCAAGCTACCATGAACCTTCGGCACCAACCGTAGGATTCTTGAAGGCCGAGAACTCCCAGTATGTTTTCAAAGAGAATGGCGGGAAAACAGTAGCGCCTTCTTCGGTAATTTTAGATATCTGTAACAAATTCAACATTATAAATGCACTAAATATCACAATGCAATAGATAAACCATACAGTTTAGCTGCAATATTATATTAAGAATAAGCATCCAACAACTAAAGAAGGAAGCAAAGTCATTATCCTGTTTGGATAAACAACTTAATTAAGTGCTGATAGCATAAACACTTATCATATAATTATAATGTGCTTATGTATATACTATTTTTATAACATAAAATAAAATAAAGTCAAATTATTTTCATTATAAAGTAGAAGTAGTTTTCATAAATTATCCTAGAGAACTTGTAGAAATTAGCTAAAAACGACTATGAACATGTCATAATCTCTTTCCATAAACTCTTTCAAACATTCTCACAAGTGTCTATGCCAGTAAATAAGCTCATTTAAAACCAATCTAAACAAACTTAGATCCAAGCTCTCATCCAGTCCTCTTGATACACTCCTGGTAGAAAGGTGCAATGTACTAGGTTCACATTTAACCCGACATAACATATTCAACAAATATAATTTAACACTTGAGCATCAGAATATAAAATTCTGAACTGATTGTCATATTGACCACCAACACTATACAGAAAGGATGCAGCAGTGTTATCATTTGCAGATTGCGGAGAATGACAGTTTGTTCAAATTCCGTTACGCCACAATGTTATAGGGCCGCTATTTGACAACATTTTGTATTAAGTAGCTTATTGCAAAATAATAGTGATTTGTTCAAATTCCTCTATGTTATAGCTCTATAGCACCACTATAGCCGCAATTTGACAACTTTGGGATGCAGGAAACTAAATTGAAACTTTTTATAGGGGTGCTGAACAAGATGAGGTACCTAAACCTCCTAAACAAGATCTGAATACAAAGAACTACTTGGTAGTAATTCACAAGCAAGCTACCATCATCTAGGTGTCATTACCTTCAAGAATAACTAGCCATTCACCAGATTTTGAGGCCACTTAACTAGGCCATAGGCAAGTTTTATAAACATTATGCAAGTGTAATTGAAGTTGCACATCTAACTATGCATAGCACACGCATGCATTTTTCAAGTAACCTGACACTTGTAAATGGGGAGAGGGAGGAAGAGAGCAAGAAAATGAAACAGGACAAAACCTGAATCTTGTTGACAGCAGACCTATCACGGTATAATAGCACACGCATGCATTTTTCAAGTAACCTGACACCTTCTTCAAATGTCAAGTTTTCATTCCACTCATCGCGGAGAATTGGCCTAGCAAGATGATTTCCAAGCCCGGTTGCCACATGGTTGTCTTCATAATTAATACCAATCATGTTAACCTGGATAAGATACACAAATATAACAATCAAAAATCATGCAGGTACCTCAAATGTTAGATTGAATGAGAAGACAAAGTTAGGCATACCGTGCCAAGGTACTTCTGCCCCTTTTTAACACCACCGAGAACAAGTGAGTTCCACAATGGATTGAACTTGTTGCGCCTATTGTACATCACCCGAGTTAGATAGTTGAGCACCTCCTTAGGTCCCAAAGAATTCCCATCATCCCACATGTTGTCATTAAGGCTGCGGCAGTCAAAAGCAACAGTTATTACGGAAATGTTGAAGTTGTAATATTAAAGTCAAGGGTAAAATAAACAGATGGAGACTTCTACGCAGTGTTGTCAATCGCAGAAAATAGCAATATGTTTGAATTCCGCTAAGCAACAGTACTACAGCGCCACTATAGATGCTATTTGATAAAAAAATGTATTAATAAAGTATCGAGGAACAATAACGATTCATTTAGATTTCACTACGCTATAGCCACTTTTTAACAACACTGCTTCTACAATGTTTGAAATGAAGTAGATAAATCAGCCAAACAAATAAAATGAAGGTGATGCAGACCATTTAATTAATAATAACACCCTTATGTGCTTCACTTATTTGAAATAATCAGTGCATATATTTCGTGAAATTTACTATTTAATTTTAAAAATTACTCACATAAGCTCATCAAGGTAGCGCATAATCTCCTGAAAGTCGCTTATTTCCCCACTAGCACCAAGAAGGGAGTGCTTTCCAATAGGCTTCAAACGCTCAACACTCTTGTATCGCAATGTAGATCCATATGAACCTACCATTAGTTCATTCTATCAATCAATCACCATTGATATTACATGCAGTGTGAGACAAATTTAAACACTTCAATGAACTTTGTAGAGAAAGCTATGGTGTTAGCAATTAACATACTAATGTTGACTGTTTCAAAAAAAAAACACAAAGAGAAAGCTATGCTGTTAATAAGAATTGATGAGATTTTGCATCTAACCTCCCATATCAGCAGCCATAAGAATCCCATCTTTGTATTTGATAGCAACGACGGAGGACCCAGTAACATATGGGTACCTAATGATGCAAAATCAAATTTCAGGGCACAAAAAAAGAGTAACAGTGTATACATTTAAGAATAAAATCAAATTAATCGCTGTACAAACTCGAATCGAAAGAGCATTGATGAATGAATAGGGAGGAAGAAAGAGAAAGAAAGAATACATACAGAGTTCTCTGGCTTTCATCTACAGAGTCCATTGCAATGACGAAAAATTCACTTTACTATAGATACCTAAGGATGTGAAATCAAAATTTAGAGCACAAAAAAACGAGCAACGACGTATGAAATCAAGCTACGATGTCAACCGCGCCGCTTTAGCGCGGAATCGCAGTGCGAAGTGGAACTCGACTGCAACACAATTGTAAATTGCGGTCCACAACCACAATTGCAACCGCAATATTGCGGATTTTGAAGGCTACACAACGGCATTGCAGACACAATTTAGGCCGCATTTGTCTGCATTTTACCACAATATAAAAGTTTGCAGTGTACTCGCAACAGCGACCGCAACCGCAATTTAAAACCATGGTTTGATGCATTGCCCTTTAAAGAGGCGGTTATTGAGGCTGCAAATCATGCTGAAATTGCATCCAAGAAAATGCTTAAAAAAGGAAAAGCTGGCCAACAGATTTGAAGTTTACACTTTACAGAATCACTTACCAATTCTTAAAATTCAAATAAAATTTAGAAAGTTCAATGATAAGCTAATCCTATTTGAACAACATATCATGAGAATAAAGACAATCAATAAGCTATGAAATAAAACAATGCTTTTAACAGAGAAAAAATAAAATAAACAGAATAACAACATCGAATAGTTAACACATAACATGACAAGACTAAGCGTGTTTAACAATGACTAAAATTGATTTTGAATGAATTGATTTTGTAATATTGATTTTAGTTAAAAGTGAGTTGAATGTATAATAATTTATGTTTGGATATATTTAGGTAAAAGTGAGTTGAACAGAAAAATTCAGTGTAAAAATCACGTTTAGACTCTGAACTTACAAATTCTAGCTTCGAGTTAGAATCAATTTTGGAGCCAAAATCAATTATACTCATATTACACCCAAACATGCCAAAATCAACTTTACCCCTCTGGAATTGATTTTGGCTCCTCCAAAATTGAAACCAAACATGCAATAAGATTCGAGTCATTCATGTCAGGTTACATATCAACAAAACCAAGTAATTGAACATAATCATCACTGCAAAAAAAAAAAAAATTGTTTTTCTAACCCCCAACAAAAGCAAACTGAAACAAAATAAAACAAAATTCATTGATAGAACTTCAATCAAATCCCTTCCAAAAAAATTAATTAATTAAAGAGAAACTAAAAAAGACAACTTCGATTCCAATTTAACATTGATTTTAGATGGGAAATCGGATAGTGCATGAAATTCTAAAAGGGTGTCGGAATCCAAAGTTACCTGAAGAAAATGCAATCTGAGATATCAGCTACTGTTTTGTGTCTGAGTAAAACCCTAGACCCCAAATTGAAATTGGTTTGTAAAGGACTTCACCACCGTTCTGATTAACTATGCTTAATTAAAAGTTTAAGTATTGAGCAAGACAAACTAAATCCATGAAATAAACAATTTAATTCACAAAATTGTTTTTTTTTTGTTCTCAAAATTGTAACATTCTTCTCTACTTTATTATTTTCTTATTGAAAAAATATTCATTCATTTAATAAATAAAATTGTCTCTTTCACAAATGCTGATTTTTAGGATCTCACAATGTGCAACTTTTTTACTATTTTATTTGTAGACAAAAATTAAGAATACATCGATAGTACACTAAAATAAAAAATAAAAAGATAAATATGTAAATAAATTTACGTATAAAACAGAAAAATATTTATAAATGTGATAAAATTAGAGAATTTAAAATATTGTATCTTTTGATTTGTATTAACTCCGTAAAAATTATTAATTGAATGTATACTAGATCGAAATTAATTTATCAATCTAAAATAAACAAATATCGCAATAAATGTAATAAATAGCAAAAATGTTTCTAAAAATTGAGGGACTTTTACGAAAATAGTTTCTCCATTATTTTTTCCTATTAAAAGAATATGAGATTACATGGTATATGTAGTTTCAGAATTTTCTTTGGTTTGAATCACACTTACAAATTTATACATTCACACATTCAAAACTAGATAAAAATTAGATAATTCTAATTCAAGTTTAATAATTTGAATTATAAAATAAAAATAATATTTTTTGAACTCTTTCAATCAAAACCGAATAATTATTGATGTTCAAATAGATAAATGTGTGAATATATTCGACGTTGTGGAATCTAAATTTATTAGATTCATACTTCTATCCAATTCGAATATTAAGGATTTATTCAATAATAGAGATTAGATAAATTCATTTTGGGTTAATGGTATTTTTCTCCCTTTCAATTCTTTATCTTGATTATTTTTTTCCATATCT
>JBBPBQ010020322.1:46313887-46373046 GCA_037974755.1 Cicer yamashitae | reverse complement strand
AATATAAATTATAATAAATAACTATTTTGATATTTAAATGTATGAGAAGTTATCACAATAGTCATTTAATATATCAAAATTACAAAATATAATTTTTATTAGTTATTGTAATCTTCAAATATATATTTAGTTAGTCAGTTTAATAAACAAATGTGATTTCTCTCTATCTCTCTTTTTATTGTATCATTCACTATGATATAAATTTTAGTTAATAGTGATTTTGATTTTTAAATGTACAATATATTATCACAATAATCGTTAAATGTGTCAAAATTACAAAAATACATCTAAATATATCTTTTATTAGTCTTTTTAGTCCTCAAATATGTTTTTATTAATGTTTTTAGTCCTCAAATATGTCTTTAATTAGTGAATTTGTCTTAAATGTATTTTGTAACAATTTCAATACATTATATCATTATAGTAATGGGTCCCAAACACTCAAAGATCAAAATATTGTGTACACCAAACAACATTGGAAATGCAATTTTTTATTTAATTAATTAATACAAACACTTTTTCATAACTAATTAGATTTTAAACAACACAAAACTTTTGTAGCGCATTATCATATATTCTAGTTTAGGAATATGAATATTTCAATAACGATCCAAGAGAAGTTTATTCCGATGTAGTAAGCGTAGTAGTAAAATGAATTTGTTGAAAAATTATCGCCTTCCAAAATCGTTGTTATATAATATACAACAGTTCCATAGAGTTGGCCCAAAGAAATTGCAAATTGAAGTATGTAGCTGTATGATTTCCGTGTAGCTATTTCATATCCGTAATTCATATTAGAAACACAAACAATGAGATTCAAAATGAAAAAGAAAAACAAGATAAAAGTACATACATTCGCTAGTTGCCGCATCATTTCATTAGGATACGATAGGTTTACAGCAGTGTTGTTAAATAGTGGCTATAGCGTAAACGCGTTTGAACAAATTGTTATTGTTTTGCGATACATTATTTGATACAAAACGTTGTCAAATAGCAAATGTAGTGGTGTTATAGCACTGTTGTATAGCGGAATTGTACAAACTGTTATTATTTGTGATATGTGAATGACAACATTAATTTGCAGTTTCAAAAGCATGCTCGAATCCAAATTAACTATAGAGTTTGTTTAGGGTATAAAATTAAGAGCTCATATTGCCCCATAAATCTATTCGTTACTATTATATAATATTATTATATATTAGTAGTAAGGGTATTTTAGACTTTTTTATTAGCTTGTATATATACATATTGTAATCCTATCACATTCAAGCTTTGTTAATTTGTTTATGAAACCCTAGCCAAGGGTTCCTTCTCTTCTCCCTTTCTCTTCTTCCTCTTCTATGTTTATGTTAGATTACCATTGTTAACATGGTATTACAGAGCTTTGCTTGATTTTGGGATCTACTATAAAGTGGTCCACAGCTTAGTGGGACTCGGGGTTCTGTCTCCACACCGAACTTGTCTTTTTCTGATGTTTATTATATTCCTAATCTCACTTTGAGTCTTGCTTCGGTACCGATTTGCTTCCTCCGTTTCCGACCCGTTTTGCGGCCGGTACCGATTTGCTTCCTTTGTTTCTGGCGCGATTCTGCCTCTATGTTTCCAGCGCGATTCGGCTCTTCTGTCTCCGGCGCGATTCTCCTTTTCTGTTTGCGACCGATTTGTTTCCTCTGTTTCTGGCGCGATTCTGTCTCTCTGTTTCCAACGCGATTCTCTTTTTCTGTTTCCGGCGTGGTTCTGTTCTTCTGTTTCCGGTGTGATTTTGTTTGGTTCTTTGTTGACTCTGCTATTGACAGGTTATCCTTAATTTATTTTGTCTCAGTGATTGTGTTTGTCGTATTTTCCTGTCATTATTTGTTATGGCTGGTGCTAAGGATGATTATCTTCAAGCTGTTAGTGTTCACCTAAATGGACAAAATTACTCTTATTGGAGTTATGTGATGAAAAATTTTTTGATTGGAAAAGATATGTGGGGTTTTGTTGATGAAACTTCTGTTAAGCCTACAGATAAAAGGGATGAAACTAAATATGTAAAAGAAATGAAAATATGGAATGTTAGTAATTCAAAAATTATTACTTGGATTAATAATTCTGTTGAGTTGTCTACAGGAATGCAACTAGCAAAATATGATACTGCTAAAGAGATTTGGGATCACTTGAAACGTTTGTATGTTCAATCTAACTTTACAAAACGTTATTAGTTGGAAAGTGATATTAGAGCCCTTAAGCAGAACAATATGACCATTCAGGAATTCTATTCGGCAATGACTAATTTGTGGGATCAATTGGCTCTTATGGAATCCCCTGAGTTGAAAGTTGTCAAAGCATACATTGATCAAAGAGAGGAGCAACGTCTGGTTTGGTTTCTGATGGCTTTTCGTGATGATTTTGAGGTCCTTCGTGGGGGTATTTTGCATCGTTCCCCTCTTCCTAATGTTGAATCAATAGTTAGTGAATTGTTGGTAGAAGAAATCAGACTTAAGACTCATTCTGGTGTGTCAGATAAGGGAATTCTCTCAACTCCTCCAACTGTTTTTGCTGCTCCTATTCAAAAAGGAAAATCTCAAGGGAGGGTTGGGCTTGGTAATGATGAATGTGCATTTTGCAAAGAAAAAGGTCATTGGAAAGCACATTTTCCGAAATTGGGGAGAGCACATAAGAAGAATTTTATGGGGCCATCGTCCAATGTTGTTGTTTCTGTTCCTCTTACCATTGGCTCTAGTTCTGGTTCTGTATACTCATCTGTGACTACTTCCAAAATATCTGATATTGCAGAACAGCTTAAAAAACTTCTTGCCACTCAATCACATGTCATGTCTGCCACCTCTTCTAAAGATTTGAACTCCTCTAGTATGTCAGGTATATCTTCTTCCATATGGATTCTTGATTCTGGAGCATCTCACCATATGACATATGATGATAAATCTTTTGTGTATGTGAATCCTGCCTCGTCTGTGTCGGTTATGACTGCTGATGGTACTCATATGCCATTAGCAGACATTGGTTATGTCTCCACACCTAACTTGTCTCTTTTTGATGTTTATTATATTCCTAATATCACTTTGAGTCTTGCTTCTGTTAGTCATATATGTGATTTCGGTTATTCAGTTATATTTTCTTCCACTTCCTGTTATGTGCAGGATCCACATTCCGGGAGGCTGATTGGGACATGCCATAGACATGGGAACTTTATGTTTTGGATGACCATCGAGTCCTAGATATTGCAGCCTCAACAACTACTGCTGACTTATTATCTAGTTTTCGCTTGAATTCTTCGTCTTCTAGTTTTTATTTATGGCATTCTCGCCTTGGATATGTTTCTGCTTCTAGATTAAAATATTTGGCTTCTACTGGAGCTTGAGGAAAGTTACAAATCAGTGATATTTCAGATTGTTGTGGTTGTAAACTTGCTAAATTTCCAGCTTTACCGTTTAGTAAAAGTGTTTCAGTTTCATATGCGCCTTTTGATTTAGTTCACTCTGATGTTTGGGGTCCATCACCGGTTCTCACCAAAGGTGGATCTAGATATTATGTTTCTTTTATTGATGATTACACTCGTTGTTGTTGGGTTTATCTTATGAAAAATCGGTCTGAATTTTTTGACATTTATCATATGTTTCGTGCCATGGTCAAGACTCAACATAATGTTGTTATAAAGTGTTTTCGCTGTGATTTAGGTGGTGAATATACCTCTAATAAATTCTCTGAATTACTTGCTTATGATGGCACCCTCCACCAGTCATCTTGTACTGATACTCCTCAACAAAATGGAGTTGCTGAAAGGAAACATCGTCATATTATTGAGATTGCTCGTTCTCTTTTGCTGTTTGCTTCGGTTCCCAGTGAGTTTTGGGGGGAAGCAGTTCTTACTATTGTTCATGCTATTAATAGAACACCATCGTTTGTCATATTAGGTTTGTCTCCCTTTGAAAAATTGTATGCTTCTATCCCTGATTACTATTCTCTGAAAGTCTTTGGTTCTACTTGTTTTGTTCTTCGTCCACAAGTAAAGCTCAGTAAGTTGTCTTCTCGGTCTACCATGTGTGTTTTTCTTGGTTATGGGGATGGTCAAAAGGGTTATCATTGTTATGATCCTCATGCAAAAAAACTATATGTTTCTCGTAATGTTGTTTTTCTTGAGCACATCCCTTTTTACTCTGTTTCCTCTGATTCTCAGATTATTAAGAGTTCAGAACTAACCCATATTGATCGTTTGGTCCTAATGATAATGCTTCTAGTGATTATAATGTTGAGAATTGCAGGACAAATACTACTACTACTACTACTCCATATGATGACATCCCCCTTGTCCCCCCGGCTGTCCAACCACCTCCTGCGATTGTTGATCCTCCACCTCCGCCTCCTCGTTACCCCTCTCGTCACCGTAAGTCTACTCAGTTACCTGATTTTGTCTATTCCACTTATTCAGCTTCGTTTGCTTATTTCTTAACCTCTATTCACAGTTTGTCTCAGCCATCTTCCTATAAAGAGGCTATTCTTGATCCTCTTTGGCAGCAGGCTATGGCAGAAGAACTCTCTGCATTGTACAAAACAGATACTTGAGAATTAATAGCTCTTCCTCTTGGAAAGCGTGCTATTGGGTCTCGTTGGATATACAAGATCAAAACTAAGTCTAATGGGTCGGTTGAGCGCTATAAAGCACGTCTTGTTGCTAAGGGATTCTCTCAACAATATGGTATGGATTATGAAGAAACTTTTGCTCCTGTAGCCAAGATGACCACTATCCGTACTCTTATTGTGGTTGCATCTATTCGTCAATGGCATATTTTCCAAATGGATGTCAAAAATGCGTTTTTAAATGGTGAGCTTAATGAAGAAGTCTATATGGTCCTTCCACAAGGAGTTTCTCATAATCAGGGGGAAGTGTGTAAGTTAAAAAAGGCTGTCTACAGTCTTAAATAGCTCATCGAGTTTGGTTTGAGAAATTCTCTACTGTGATCACTTCTCTTGGTTTTTGTTCTAATGAACATGATTCTGCACTATTTATAAGGTCTACCACTTATGGTCGCATTATGCTTTCTTTGTATGTTGATGATATGATTATTACAGGTGATGATGTTAGTGGAATCAATGAGTTGAAATTGCAGTTAGCCAAGTAGTTTGAGATGAAGGACTTGGGAACTCTTCGTTATTTCTTAGGGATTGAAGTTGCTTACTCTCCTAAAGGCTACCTTCTTTCTCAAACCAAGTACATTGCCAACATTCTTGAACAGACTCGTATTTCTGATAATAGAGCAGCAGATACTCCTCTTGAGTTGAATGTGAAATATGCTCCATCGGATGGTGTTCATTTACCAGATCCCACTTTGTACCATACTTTGGTTGGCAGCTTGGTGTATCTTACGATTACCAGACCTGCTATTGCTTATGTTGTTCATATTTTCAGTCAGTTTGTTGTCTCTTCGACTACAGTACATTGGACAGCTGTTCTTCGTATTCTTCGTTATCTACGAGGAACTCAATTTTAGAGCCTTCTCTTTCCGTCGCCGTCTTCATTGGAGTTACGTGCTTATTATGATGCTGATTGGGCTGGTGACACCACAGATCGTAAGTCCATCACAGGATTCTGTATCTTTCTTGGAGACTCTCTTATTTCTTGGAAGAGTAAGAAACAAGACATTGTCTCTCGCTCTTCTACAGAAGCTGAGTATCGTGCTATGGCACCACTACTGCTGAAATAATTTGGTTGCGTTGACTTCTATCTGATATGGGTATCTCTCTTTCTTAGCCAACTCCAATGCACTGTGATAACAAGAGTGCTATTCAAATTGCTCATAACTCGGTCTTTCATGAACTCACCAAGCACATTGAGATTGATTGTCATCTTACTCGTCATCATCTTCAGCATGGAACCATTATTCTACCATTTGTCTCCTCTTCCTTACAGATTGTTGGTTTTATTCATAAAGATGCATTCTATTAAACGTTTTCGTTTTTTGGTTGATAAACTCTCGATGTTTCATGTTAATGCATCGTGAGTTTGAGGGGAGATATTAGATATTATTATTATATATTAGTAGTAAGGGTATTTTAGACTTTTCTATTAACCTGTATATATACATATTGTAATCCTATCACATTCAAGCTTTGTTCATTTGTTTATGAAACCCTAGCCAAGGGTTCCTTTTCTTCTCCCTTTCTTTTCTTCCTCTTCTATGTTTATGTTAGATTATCATTGTTAACAGTCACCACATTTTCAAAATAATTGTAAACATATTGAATTCTTATTCAACAACAATGTAAAATGCATATCCCTTATGTAATGCAAATGAAATGAAATAAACAAATAACACATGAAATAGAAAACAAAGCTAATTTGCTCACAGAAACATCAAATAGAAAATAACCAAAATATCGATAATTAGATAAACAAATTAAGCTCTTTGTAAGATCTAGAAAAAACAACAACATGAATAATTGAATCCAAGAAGCTCTCTTAAATCTAGCGAGTCATGCCCATTGCAACTTGTGGAGGCACTTGGTTGTTCTTCATTTTTCCCTCATTTGCTTTCCAACCTATATATTCATACAAATAGATATTGTATTAATATCAATAAATAAACATCTCTAAATTTTTGTGTGCACATGGTGATTAATTTTAGGTACCTTATACACCCTTTACCTTTCCGAAAATATTTTTTATTTTTTAAAATTTATGTTTGAGTTATTTATTAACAAGGAGGTAAAAGATTCGCTTCAAGTGAACAATTATCTATATTTTTAGAAACAATAAAAATGTCAAAAAATTATGTTTATTATTTTCAGAAATGCATATTCATTAACTATAATTTCATCTTTTTTCTATAATAATAATTCACTTAAAAAATCTCTCATCAAGGTAAATTAAATACACATTGTAGAAAATAAAAACACAATGTTTTCAAAAAATAAACAAGATCTTATTTTCTTCACATCCAAAATTATTTTAGAAGTACAATTTCGAATAAAAGACATAATTTTTACATCGTCACATAATATATTACTGGATATTTTTAGAAACGTAGGAGAAAAATAAACTCTCTAATTTTATGAGATTAATTTTCACCCACTTTCAGTATAAAAAAATTAACACTATCAACGCATCACATAATTATATATACGACTTTAAAATAATTATTATAAAAATTAAATATTTTTAATGATCTAACGATCATATTGAAAAAACTCTATATGTATATAAATAAAATCCTAATATTATACCTTTTGAGGGGTCGAGTCCACGGTTTTTGAGTTCTCTATATTCTTGGCAAAGGGCACAAATAGGACAACAATAGTGAACACAAAAGTCCATGCATGGTTCTTCTGGTAAATTGTAGAGGGATCTTAGTCCACTTCTAAATCTGTATGAATATATGCTTCCAAGCCCAAAACAGCCAAGGGCACAGAATATCAATCGAGCTTGTGTAGCAGCTGAAATTAATTATTTCACCCATATTTTAATAAAATAATTAATAAATATTTGGCTTATATGACTTTTGGTCCTCGATTTTAACTCAACAAAGAATTTAGTTAAAATAGAAGATCAAAAGTGTATTTAAAATTAAATATTTTATGAGCCTATATCTTTATTAATATAATTCATTTGGTATTTTAAAAAAAAATAACATATGAAATTTTAAATATTAAAATATTGAAGTTTAATATACTCACATGTTCTTCCTTGGTCTATGATCTCAACATTTCGACCAAAGGTGAGACGTGGACAGCAACATGTTAAACAGCCTTCATAGTGTTCATAACAAAGGATAAAATAAGATAATTTATAATTAATAATAAGGAAGAGCATTTATGTACTCATAAAAAAATAAAAGATAAAGTATCACAAAGTCAAATTAGAATCAAAATTTACAGAAAAAAAATATAATTCCATCTTTAATTTCGATATTAAATTTAATAATGGAATAATTAAATACAAATTTTATTTTGTTTTCAATTTTTGTTACTAATTCTATATACTAATTCTAGATATAAATTCCATCTTTAATTCCGATATTAAATTTAATAATGCGAAATTTTTTTTATAAAATTTAAAAGTAAAATACAACAATTTTCTATGAACTAAAAGTATATTTAACATTTGGATAAAAATGCAATAATACATAATTTTGTGACACATGACATGGAGAGTTAATAAAAGATCTTACTATTTCCAGGCTCTTCACAGCAATCAAATAAACCTGTTGTCCATCTTCCAGTTGGTGGACCATTAATGTTTGGAATTTGTGCACCATTATACATTTTGAAGCTTAATTAATGGTGATTTAACAAGTTTATGCAACTATGTTCCTACTTCATTAGCAAAGTTAATTATCTTGCATTTATATAGCAATTGGAAAAACCCCTATGGTTGACATTGACATCATATTATATTTTTCTTTTTGTCTTTTGTGGAACAACCAAGCTATATATATAGTTTACTAGCTCTATTATATTTGATTTTGAAAGATAAATATGGTGACATGGTAACCTCACCTTCATATATGCTGTTGGTACAACAAAGACGTGCTTTATATATTATTATGTAAACTCATGTAGAATAATCAAGTTGGTTCATCTTTAATTAGTTAGAATTAGAATGAAAAGATGTGCTCAAAAAACATACAGAAAATGACATGTTGTGGCAATAACTTTGACTATACGCGTTCAATATATCAGTGACAGTTGAATTAAGATCAGACAATTTAGAAAAATGTAAATACCAATCATTTAAAAATCCAAAATTTCGAGCTTGAAATCTAGATTGTCGATTGTGCTGAAATTGAACCATAGGGAATAAGAATGACTCGAAAGTTAAAAGTCTAAATTGCTTCGTTTTTATGACCTGAAGTCCGCATCAACGAAGTTTAGGCTTCTTTGTCTGGCTTTGAACTTGAAACGCGGCACTAATCTTCTTCCAGCAGCGGATGGAGATGATCGAGGGTATAACGATCCAAGAGAAGTTTGCTCCGATGTAGTATGCGTAGTAGTAAAATGAATTCGTTGAAAAATTATCGCCTTCCAAAATCGCTGTTATATAATATACGGCAGTTCCATAGAGTTGGCCCAAAGAAATGGCAAATTGAAGTATGTAGCTGTATGATTTCCCAGTAGTTATTGCATATCTGTAATTCATATTAGAAACACAAACAATGAGATTCAAAATGAAAAATAAAAACAAGATAAAAGCACATAATATCGCTAGTTGCCGCATCATTTCATTAGGATAGGATAGGTTTGCAGCAGTGTTGTTAAATAGTAGCTATAGCATATACGAATTTGAACAAATTGCTATTGTTTTGTGATACGTTAATTAATACAAAACATTGTCAAATAGCAGATGTAGTGGTGCTATAGCACTGTTGTGTAGCGGATTTGTACAAACTGCTATTCTCTGTGATCTGTGATTGACAACATTGATTTGCAGTTTCGAAAGCATGCTCGGATCCAAATTAACTATCGAGTTTGTTTAACTTACACTGCCAGAAGACTAGCTGGACCCTCCAAAACTGCAGTTAGTCCTTCGACTGTGACGACCGCTGCATCCCTTCCTGCATACCTTGAATCCCCTTTGCTATACTCCTTCCCTATTATATTGGAAAATGAAAACTCATTAACAATGTTGAATTGGTGTTCAACATCAAATAGCAATGAGAAAACAGGACAGTATCAGTATCAGTGTAGACATCGAATAAGAATCGAGTATTTTGCAGTTATTTTTAAAATACAGTTACAATATAGGCATGTGTAACAATATGATGGATTGTCATTAGATGTCAGTGTAAAACTATTTTACACTGACAGTACATCTCGGTTAAACTCAATAACATTTAAATATGACTTACAAACTTCAGCAAGGTAAAAGCCAGTATTATCCTTGAAAAACTCCGGTGCAAAAACAAAGTAACCCTCGAGAATAATGTGTGTGAGGCCTGTGAAGGCCCACCAGAAAATCAGGATCCTATCAACTTTTGTTTTCTTGAGACGTCCTGGGAAATTCAAAGTCATGTAAACAAAATCAGAAAACTTAAATCCATTTCAAGACGACAGAAATTCAAATAGCAATGATAGCGGAAAAGCATAACGAAAAGCCTAAACCTAGAACTTGTAGTAAAAAAATGATATCATGTGAGTTCCTATTGAAGAGCTTATTTGAAAATACACAGTATACATTAAAGGACAGAGCAATTGATTGAACATCTCGAATGTTTTTAATGAGTAGAAATCGAACTCAGTACTTCAGGGTTTACAACACTCACACACACCGCCCACCAAGCACTTGCGCTAGACTTCGGTGGTGTTAAAAACACATAAAGTATACACTAAAGGAAATCGCAAGCGATTGAAGATGTAGAATGAGTTGAGACAATGTACATCAAATTCATATGGTTTTTGTAGTGCACAAGCTACAAGTTTCGGTTGTAGCATTTAGTCTTGTCTTGTTCTAATCAACTATTTTCATTTAAGATCATTCACATATTGTCATCAAGAAGAAAATGTATTGGATTGTAAAAATAATCATGCCATAGTGTTCATTGACAAATCACATACAAGACAAAATTAATCATAGAACCATTTATTGATTTCAGCCACATTTTAAACGTTCTAACAAAAAATAAAGCAAGGAAAAAGGAACATACTTCACAACATTACAATTCCCTCAATGATCAATTGATCATCTATTCATATTTGTCCCTCCCCTAAAAAAATGCAAATCAATATTTCATTAAAAAAAAGTGGATCTATATCCTATTTTTTTATGTCATCATCATGTGCACATTGAAGTGAACTAAAGTATGTGCATATTGAAGTGAACTATTTTAACAAGAATTTATTAAAGAACAAAATTTAGGTGCTTTTGGTGCTATTCTTCATTTAATATTCATAACTATCCATAATTTCCTCAAATCTATACTTTTCTCAAAGTTCCTTATAACCACAAAAAATGTATTTTGAGCGAAAAAAACACCTAAGAAAATGCACCTAAATTTTATCCTTTAACAAAAACCATAACCATTCGCCGTGGTGGCGTTTAGGTTTTTAATGTCTCTGCAACGGCGGCGCATAAACCATAATTAATTGCAATTCTATCTATTAATAACGATTTCAACCGGAACTACAATTTAAAACTTAGATTTCAACATTAACAAAGGGGAAAAAATTGAAACCACACCCACATAGGTCATATAATGAAAAAACGAAACTTTTTGTGATAAATGAACAAATTAAACTAATGGGTCAATTATTCAATAACACAAATCGATGCAATTGAAAGTTCTGTTTTTCTTCTCTCTTAGTGTTGAATTTTGGTTTGAAATTGAATAAAAACAAAAACTTGGTAATGAAATGAATAAATAAATGGAACAATGATAGTGAAAATAGTTAATTTACCTGAGAAGATCCAAGTGAGAGAAAAGAGGATGAGAGTGAAGGAAGCAAAGACAGAGAGAATGTTTGATTGTGAGAGGAAACAAGGAACGTAGTTTGGAAGAATCATGTCTTTTGGAATGTAGGGATGAGGATGAGATCCATTCTCCATTTTCTTTTTCTTTTGATCTGAATCAATGAGATTTGATTATAGACTCTATTGTTCTAGTGTTGTTTGTTTGACTCTGTTTGAGTTGTGGACTGATAAGAGTGTGAATTTGTGTGTGTGTTTTGATTGGTAAAGTTATAAGACTTTTATGGAATGAAGTGAGAAAGTGTATTCTTTTTTACAATTTGGTATTAAATTATAAAATTGAAATTGATAGTGTTTGAATGTGTGGATTTCAGTTAAAATTGGAATTCAGTTATCTCTAAATTAATTTATCTAATGTTCATTAATCATATTCGGTTATGGAGTCTTTATAGATACAAGAAAACCCTAAAATTCAAGTATTAAATTAAAAAAAAAAAGTTACTTTTAACAAATTTAAATATATATTAATTTTATCCTAATGAGAATTATTGATACTCAAGTGTACTAAATATTTCTCTAAAAATTATTAGTCATCACAACATAAGAGTGATCTATATTAGCTATCGTGAACTATTCACTTAAAATATTCGATTGAATTTTTATGTTTAATTAAATAAACATACTCAAATTTAATATTAAATCTAGTTATCAAAATGAGTTGAGCCAGTATTTAAATTATTAAATATTCATCGTGCGTAAGTAATTTGATTGGTGAATTAAGGGACACCGAAAAAGTATAAAGCAAGAAAACTCAAGTTCAAACCTCAAAAACTAATATAACCACTAATTTTTAACATTTGTTATTTGATTATATCATTATAATGAATTAAAATTCACATTATATATAATTTCAGCATTGACATTATTAGTTTGATTCTTAAACCGTAATTCCAATAACAATGAAAGGATATTATAGACAATTGTTAACACAATAGTACCATAAATCATATCATATAAATATACCAAAAACCTTATCCTAGTTTTCATTCAACAAATCAATCATGTTACCTCTAACATTAGCTATTCCTACAATACTCTTTCTAATATTCATTTTGATTCTATCATCTCATCTAATTTTTCATCCAAAACAACATCAACATAATAAAAAACATCCACCTGGTCCAAAACCTCTTCCAATTATTGGCAACCTTCACATACTAGGAAAACTTCCACATCGTACCCTTCAAACCCTTTCTAAAAAACATGGACCCATCATGTCCTTAAAATTAGGAAAAATTCCAACTATTATAGTTTCTTCCCCTGAAATAGCCAAACAATTCCTTAAAACTTATGACACTATTTTCTCTAGTAGACCAAAAATTCAAGCCTCAAAACACATGTTTTATGGTGGAAAAGGATTGGGTTTAGCTCCATATGGCGCCTATTGGCGCAATATGAAAAAACTTTGTACTTTGCATCTTTTAAGTGGTTCAAAAATTGAAATGTTTGAACCTTTGAGGAATGAGGAATTGGGAGTGTTGTTGAAATCGATCGAGAAAAGTGCGATTTTAGGTGAAGTTGTGAATCTTAGTGAGATAGTTGGAGAAGTTATAGCGAATATTACTTATAAAATGGTGTTGGGGTGTAATAAAGATAGTAATTTGGATTTAAAACGACTTATTCGTGAAGCAATGAACTTGGCTGGAAGTTTTAATTTGGCAGATTTTTTGCCATGGTTAGACATATTTGATCTTCAGGTATGTATTTATTAATTAATATCATGGATGTTAATTAACTTTTCTAGTTGTATATTTATCATATTCAGCTTTTGCTTAGATTTTCATATTTTTTTTTACAAAATTTTCTTTTCCGTTAAATCACGTCTATCAATTATAACTTTCATAATAATTGATCATTTTGATTGTAACTTTTAATGTGAAATTGTGATGTAAAAAAGTTATTGGTATTTAATTTATGGTAGCTTTTTCTCTCACTCTTATATTCTAAAAAACCTCTAAAATATACATTTAGATTGACCATTTCAGAGGAGAAAAAAATCTTAGTTCATAGAGTATTTAGAAACACATTCATGGACTTTGTGAATTCAAGCATATACTAATTAGTAATTAATTTTTCTTTTTCATGAGTAACATATTTATACTAGTTGATATTAAAAATAATATTGATAAAATTAAATGGGAGAGAAGGTCAACTCTAGCCACACATATTACAAGTAAAAATGTAAATGTGTGTAATCATGAGAATATATATTCTTTTAAAACTTGTAAGTCGTCATGTTTAAAGAATCAATCTTATTATTATAGCATAAGTGTGAACAAGGTTAGTTCTTGTGACAATATGGGAGCTAAAAGAACTTTGTCTATAGATTCATTTAACTCAACTTGAATTAGTCAAGAAGGGAAAAAATAATAAACAAATTCATTATCTTATAATCGCCTATCTTTATATATATATATATATATATATAATTTTATATTGACACACAATTGACATCGACACCATATATTAATATGGTTGATAGTTTTTTTTGAACAGAGATACATAGTCCACATGAATGACATGTATATAGTGTAGATGTAGAGTTGTTAAAAATTGTGCTTTAATAACACAACTCTATATATATTATTAGCTAATAGAATTGTTATATATTTTATCTTAAATAAAATAAATAAAATATAAACAATTTTTAAAAAAATGATATAATATGATCAAAATTTAAACTAAAACATAATTTTTTTTTTAATTTGTTTTTGCTTTTATGGATATATTACTGAAATATGATTCATTTCTCTTAGGGACTAACAAGTCGAATGAAGAAAACAAGCAAAGCATTTGACCAAATGGTGGAGAAGATAATCAAAGATCATGAGGATTCTTCAAACACCATAAAAAAAGACTCTCACCATAAGGACTTTATTGACATATTACTTTCATTAATGCATCAATCCATGGATCCTCATGACAAAGAACAAAAACATGTCATTGATATAACTAATATCAAAGCAATTATATTAGACATGATTGGTGGAGCATTAGACTCATCTACAACAACAATTGAATGGATCATGTCCGAACTCTTAAGGCATCCAAATGTTATGAAGAAACTTCAAAATGAGATAGAAAATGTGGTTGGTATGAATAATAAGGTAAAAGATATTCACTTTGAAAAATTACCTTATCTTAATATGATAGTGAAAGAGACATTAAGATTATATCCAGCTGGACCATTGCTAGCACCTCGCGAGTGTCTAAAAAATGTCACAATTGATGGTTACTACATAAAGAAAAATTCTAGGGTCATAATAAATGCTTGGGCAATAGGACGAGATCCTAAAGTTTGGACGGATAATTGTGACGTGTTTTATCCAGAGAGATTTATGAATAGTAATGTTGATCTTAGAGGACATGATTTTCAACTTATACCATTTGGATCGGGCCGTCAAGGGTGTCCAGGCATTCAATTGGGCCTAAATACTGTTAGGCTTGTTGTGGCCCAATTGGTGCATTGTTTTGATTGGAAACTTCCATTTGGTATATCTCCTAATGATTTGGACATGAGTGAGAAATTTGGCCTCTCAATGCCAAGAAATAACCACTTGCTAGGTGTGCCAACAATTCGTAGACATGTTTGATATATACTTGAAAAGATATAAAATTTAATTGTGTCAAGTTTATATATAGTTGAAAAGATATAAAATTTAATTGTGTCAAGTTTATATATATATAGTTTTTATTTTACATTTTGTTTGTGATTTCATCATTTGAATAAGACATTGTTGTATTTATTGTCTTGAAGAGATATTTAATTTCTCGTCTTGTTGTAGTTTTTATTTAATTCAAATTGATAGATTAATTTTGACCACTTACATATTTAATCATGCATGTTTTGTAATTCATGATTTTCTGATATGTCCTTCAAAATATGACATGGTAAAAAAAAAAAATACACATAACTGCAAAGTCTTAGATTCGAACACAAATCATAATATATAAGTTAACAATATCGATATCCATAAGTTAAACTAAACTTTACAAATTTATAAAATTTAATTAGAACAATCAATCATACAAGATAATTACTTGTGATTAAAAAATTATTTTGTTCAACAAAATTATTCACAAAAATAGAATAAAATATTTTGTGAGACTTGTCATAAATTTCTTAGGATTATATTGTTGGAGTAAATTTTTTTTTTTACATTTTTAAAACTCTAACTCAACTTATAAATGTCGATATTGTTAGAAATCCAGAAACAATTAAATATGCATAACTAATAGTTTCATCAAAAGAGTTAAAAATCTCCTATTACCCCAAAGTGAAAGTAAAAATTAAATCCACAACAATTTTATCATTCAACTCATTAATTCTCTCTCGTTTGATCGGCCACCAAATCTAAGAATAGACACTTTTATAAATATAGCAACAATCCACTCATTTGGTAAGCAAATACTCAGTACTAGATTTAAATCAAGTCTTATCCTTTTATTTTTGACTCATTCAAGGCTATCCTAAAGACAATGAGGCCTCTTAATAAAATTAAACCTAAGAGAGTTTTTTTACTTTAAGTGATAGAAACTTTTTTAATATAAAATAATTAGTCAAAGACATTTTGTTATCATGGACAATTTTTTTAATTCGCTTTATGGGAGAGAACTTTAGATTAGGTAAGATCGAAAAGAGAGCCACCATCCCCTTCCTTTAGATTTAGTCACTTCTCTTCTTCTTCAACATTTGAGGGGTATTTTATTATCATTTTTTAGTCCATAATCATCAACCAATTTAGATTTTTTTTTTCTTTCAATTTTTTATATCTAAATTAGTAGTTTCCGTCTTTTGGTTCAAATCGACTGATTAGTTTTATTTCATTACAAATTCAATTAATAATTTTGGTATTGTCAATGTTGTAGATTTGGAGGCATATATACTCCGAACACTTCAATTTTGTCACACATTTATAAATATTTTGTCATTTTATGCTATTAATTTAAATATTGTGAATTAAAAATAATATTTACTTTTTTTTTAGAGTAGCTCTACTCAATAAATTTTTTTTGTCACACGATGGATGTTAACTATATATGTATTAAATCTAATCATAAAGCATTATTCCTATTCCTAGAACATGTTTCCTTCAACTTTATCAATGTCATGGATCATTTTAGCCTTCATATTATTCATCCTATCAACAATCTTATCAAGAAAACAAAGCCACAATGAAAAGAAAAAACCACCAGGTCTACAAGGTCTACCTATTTTAGGCAACCTTCACATCCTAGGGAGCCTTCCTCATCGTACTCTTCAAACCTTGTCCCAAAAATATGGTCCTATAATGTCTCTAAGATTAGGACAAGTTCCAACAATTGTAGTAACTTCCCCTGAATCAGCTGAACTATTCTTAAAAACACATGAATCTAATTTTGCAAGTAGACCAAAAATTGAAGCATCAAAGTATCTTTCTTATGGCTACAAAGGTTTAGTTTTTTCTCAATATGGTCCTTATTGGAGAAACATGAGGAAAGTTTGCACCTTGCAACTTCTAAGTGTGATGAAAGTTGAGTCCTTTGCACCTTTAAGGAAGAATGAAGTTGAAAGGATGGTTGAATTGGTAAAGAAAAAAGAAAGGGTAGGTGAGGTTGTGAATATTAGTGAAATTGTGGAAGGTGTTTTAGAAGAAATTGTGTATAAAATGGTGTTGGGGTGTAGTAAGGATGATATGTTTGATTTGAAGGGGTTAATTAAAGAGATTATGCTTCAAGGTGGAAAGTTTAATTTTGCAGATTTTGTGCCTTGGATTGGAGTATTGGATTTACAGGTTTGAATTTCTAATAACTTTACTTTTTTTATATATATATTTTTCTCTATTTTATATGTATGTAATTTATCTATTGCGATAATATGAAATTATTTTATACATACGTTCAATCGGTTAAGGGCGAATAATTTAAGAGAACTGAGTTTGAATTTTGAATGTAATTATTTTTTATCGGACTTTACTTACCTTTCGACCGAATTCTAAATTAATAAGACCATTTCCTCTTTATACGGATATATTTTTGAGATTTTTTAGGAATAAATATAGTAAAATGACATCATAGTGTAATTTAATACGATGCATGTGTAAAAAAATTTAATAGAAATTAATCTCAATTGCTTTTTGAGTTGTATTTGTCATGAGGAATTAATAACTTTGATTGTATTTCAATACTTGAGTATTTTTTTTTTTAAGTTTTTAATTATGTAGTTGAGAAAGTAATTAACCATATATATTGTCAATAGTCTTAAGTTAGATAGGATATGAAATGAAAATATATTTATAAAGGGGTAAGTTAGTCTCAACTCAAATTTTAAAATGGTATTAGAGTCTATTTAAGAACTGTTGTACTATCTGCTATTAGATTTTCGTTATTGGATCACTCAAACGAGGTTTGGTATGAAAATGTATTTATAAAAAAAAAAAAATTCTTTTTTCACTATCAAATCTTTTCAAAAACCCTAAATTTTGTTCGGATCGACTAATTCAAATGTATATTTTTATGCATTTGAGAAGATTGAAATCAGAGAATAAACGCCCTTTATAAAAATAGGATAATCTTTCCTTTACAAGTTGCAAGAGTTATCAAAACTAAAAAAAAAAGAAAAAAAATATTCTTTTGAAATTTTTGTAATAGTGTTAGTTTTTATTTTGAATAAGAAATATCAAATTCGTCTCTAATTCGAACAATAAATTTATTTAGCAATGAAATCAAAGATAAAATCCATTTTTTACCTTTAGTTTTGTTCCTAACTCTATTTTTTTTATTAGTGTTATGCGTCACTTTCAGTATCATTATTACAATCATACTATTATTATAGGGATTAAGGAGAAGCTTCAAGAGAACAAGTAAAGCACTTGACAAAATGTTGGAAAAAATAATCGATGAGAAAGAACAAAGTTTCAATGCACAAAATGGTAGTCATAAGGATTTCATAGAAATATTACTCTCAATGATGCACCAACCAATTGACCCTTATGATGAACAAAATCATACAATTGATCGAACAAACATAAAAGCCATTATTTTGGATATGATTTCAGCAGCATTTGACACTTCCACAACTGTTATTTTGTGGGTTTTATCTGAGCTATTAAGGAATCCAAAGGTTATGAAAAAAATTCAAGATGAGCTAGATAATGTGGTTGGAGTGAAAAAATTAGTAGAGGAAATTGATTTAGTAAAATTAAATTATTTGGATATGGTGATTAAGGAGAGTTTTAGATTACATCCTGCCACGACATTAATTACGAGAGAGTCAATCAAAGATACAATTATTAATGGTTATCATATAGAGAAAAATTCGAGGATCTTGATAAATATATGGGCAATTGGAAGAGATCCAAAAATTTGGTCGGATAATGTTGACATCTTTTATCCTGAGAGATTTATTGACAATAATATTGATATTAAAGGATATGATTTTGAAATGTTACCATTTGAGTCCGGCCGAAGAAAATGTCCTAGAATGAACTTAGGTCTTGTAAGTGTTAAATTTATTTTAGCTCAATTGGTGCATTGTTTTAATTGGGAGCTTCCAAAGGGTATGAGTATTGAGGAATTGGACATGATGGAGCAATATGGTTTAACAGCACCAAGAGCAACACATTTGTTTGCAGTTCCAAAATATCGTCTTCTTATATAACATTATATTGATGGATCAAATTGATAGTAGTTTTTCTAATTTGATTTTGATGTAGTAAAAAAATATGTCATTTGAATTATGGATTTTCAATATATTTTGTGGCAGTGTAATATCTACATGTTTGGAATGACAATAAAATTAACAGAATCACAATGAATTATTATCAACAGAATAACTAAAATTCAAGCAAGTCATTATTAGTTAACAACATGTTTGGTTACGATTATGTACATACTCAATGTGAAAATTTTGGTTTCTTTATACACATTTTTTTCTTTACATCAATTAAATTTATCCTTTGGTTAAAATTAATTTTGGTTGGTTTGAAGTATTATGTTTGAATTCTGGATAGACATTGGGGTGTTCATTGAAATATAATCCTTATTTCGAAAATTTGAAAAGTTTTGAAAGTTTCCAAATTTGAAAAGTTTCGAAAGTTTCTAAATCTGGAAAGTTTTGAAAGTTTCCAAATATGGAAAGTTTCGAAATTTTTCTATTTCAAAAGTTTCAAAGATTCTGAAAAAAATGAGAAGTTTAAAAAGACAAACTTGTATTTTCACGTTGATTGGGAGTGACATGTTTAGGTGTAGAGTGCAGGATAGAATCTCGTTGTTTTGATTGAGAACTTCCATTTGGTATATCTCTTAATGATTTGGACATGAGTGAGAAATTTGGCCTCTCAATGCCAAGAAATAACCACTTGCTAGTTGCGCCAACACTTTCGTAGACATGTTTGATATATACTTGTAAAGATATAAAATTTAATTGTGTCAAGTTTATATATAGTTAAAATTAAGGTATATTAAGTGGCTTATATATATATATATATATATATATATATATATATATATATATATATAGTTTTTATTTTACACTTTGTTTGTGATTTCGCCATTTGAATACGATATTGTTGTGTTTGTGGTCTTGGAGAGACGTTGTTTGATTTCCCGTTTTGTTGCAGTATTCATTTGATTCAAATTGACATATTAACTTTAATCAATTACATATTTAATCAATGATTTTGTCATCGTCAACGTTATATATCTGAAAACATGATAATTTCGAGCAAGTTTGTCACATATTTATAAACATTTTACCGTTTATGTTGGAACATAAAATATGTTATTGTGTGAATTTAAAAAATTTGTTGAAGTCCCACATTGGAAATTTTTTTTGTAAATTTAAGTGGAAAGAAACATGTTTTTTAAAATTCAAAGTCCCACATCGGAAAGAATTTTTTTTGAAGTTCCACATTGGAAAACTCTCCTATTTTGAGTAGTTTTCAACTCTTAATATGCTAAAGTCCCACATTTGTTAGAAATCATATGTGAGTTTGCTTCCATCACTATATAATATGCTAAAGTCCCACATTTGTTAGAAATCATATGTGAGTTTGCTTCCATCACTATATAATGAGTTTCAAACTATTGTCAAAAACACACCAAAGTAGAATGCATTTCCCAACTTTCTCTTTTCTTCCTCTTTTATTCTGTTTGCCTATTTTTTGAGCTACTTCTCCCCATTCGATTTTTAGAGCGGTTGTTATGCCGTAGTCCCTTCGTTTTTAGAGTGGTTGTTATGCCGTAGTCCCTTCGTTTTTAGAGTGGTTGTTATGACGTAGTCTCTTCGTTTTTAGAGCGGTTGTGTCCTTTCGTTTTTAGAGTGGTTGTTATGCCGCAGTCCCTTCGTTTTTAGAGCTGTTTTTGTGTCGTAGTCCTTTCATTTTTAGAGCGGTTTTTGTGTCGTAGTCCTTTTGATTTATGAGTGGTCATGGTACCATATTGCGAGTGACTTTAATCGTCATATTGAGAGTGGCTTTAACCGCCATATTGAGGGTATAATTCTAGAACGGGTTTCTACGGTGCAGTGGAATGCAGTGGAACTCCGAGAATCTGAGTTGTTTTATCTTGGGGACTTCGTGGTTGATAGTCTGTCTTGCACAATTTAGGCAGTGCCGCGACCAATAAGGAGTCAAGTTTAACGTTTTTATTGTTTTTAATTGTGTATTTGAATTATTTTAGTTTCTTCAATATACGAAATTTAATTGTAATTTTCTAAAAAGAAATTAAAGATTTACATTCACATAAAGTGAAGGAAAATTTGAGGAAGAATACAAATATCAATTGATAGCATATTAACACCAACTCAAAAGAGAAAATAAGAGACAAATTGATTATAACTTTTTAAAAAGTTGTTTTTTGTTTTTAATTAACCGAAAAACTGTTCTTTCTTAATTTTTCAAAAGAGAAAACTAGTTTTTGAAAAAGCTAATCAAACATACTTCAAAAGTAAAATTGATTCTCATTTCATGGATATATACACATAAATAATGTTTATTTTATCGGTATTTAGTAGTGAATTGTGTAATGTTGATTGCAGGTAAAATAAATAAATATTTTTTTGGACAAAAAATTTGAGCCTTGTCCAATTAGATTGGGATTTTGAATTTGTTTTACTGAAAATTTTACTTTACACTCTTGCAGTTAGTTCCCACATCACAACAATTTCCATAATCTTAATTTTGTGTCACACATTTTTCAAAATAAATATTCGGGAAATTCCAAAATTAAAAAAAAAAATGAAATTTTAAATTTTTTACATTTAAAAAAAAAGCTGGAATATAAATAAAGATTTTCAACGCATCATTGCAATAAGGTCTGAATTACACATTTTTTTAACCTTGTGATTTCTAGAGAAATTAAATTTTAATAATCTAAAATTTCTTCAAAAAATTCTATTAAACATTTTATTTTTATTTGAATCCAATCACTTGGTTAGTGTCACTTTAGCATACGTTAAGACTAACATTTGTTTTTTTTTTTTACATGTAATTTAATTTATATTCGAGTTTTTAAGAGATGTAAAAAACTGATAACATAGATATGTTTTCGTGTTTTTTAGATTTCTTAAAATTCAGAATTAAAAAAATGAATTTGAGTTTTGTTTAAATAATACACGACATGTTTTTTGAAATT
Source organism: Cicer yamashitae (assembly GCA_037974755.1). Taxonomy (NCBI): domain Eukaryota; kingdom Viridiplantae; phylum Streptophyta; class Magnoliopsida; order Fabales; family Fabaceae; genus Cicer; species Cicer yamashitae. The sequence goes on along the minus strand of JBBPBQ010020322.1, from coordinate 46,350,974 downwards.
TACAATGTTCATTAGAATGTGCAAACTAACTCTAAGTGTAAAGGAGGAAGAACGCATGCAAAGTTGACCGCCATATATGCGCGCGCCGTTGCCGTCTCCGTCCGTCCGACCGGCTGACTTTGGCTAGCTAAGTAGTGTATTATTTTTAGTATATGTAAAATTAATAAATTATTTATTTATTTAATTTTAGAAAAGTATTTACGTTTTTATTTCTTATTGTTACGTTAATTACGTAATTGCCCTCCATCGAGTCTACATTAAATATCTGATCCAGTCTTCCTTCATGAATTCACGCGTCTATTTTGGCCCGGTCAAAACCCTAATATTTGATCTCACGTATCATTTGTTGCCCGATCAAAGCTCAGAGTCAAAACACTAAGTTTGGAGCACACATTTTGGTAGTCAACCGAATTGGAGCGCATGTTTCTGTGGTCAATTTTGGAGCGCACATTTGGTGTATCAGACCTAATGGATCGCGCTTTTTTCTCTGATCCAGTTGCAGATTTCCTCTATAAATAGAGGGTTCTCCTCAGTTGGAAAATCACACCAAAAACACTCCGTATTTGAGGCTTTTCTCTTACTTCTTTTTTCTTTCGAGTGGTCTTAGTGCCATATTACGAGTGGGAGTCATTCGACTGCCGTATTGATGGTGTAATTCTAGAATGGTTTTATACGCTGGAGTAGAACTCCGATACAGTGATCTCGGCTGTTTTATCCTGAGGACTTCGTGGTTGATAGTCTGCCTTGCACAAATTTGGGCATTACCTTGAAACGTCTTAAAGAGAACGACCTAGTCCGCGACTCAACCCAGTAATATTTTCGGTGGCATAAATTGTTTTTTCAAAGTTTTTTCGAAATTCAAAAATAACAATTTTAAAATAAAGGACCAAATCGGAAAGAAAAAAAAAAGATAATGTATTAAAACGTTAACTGAAATTAAGTTATGGGATCACAGATGCAATTTAGCCATAAATTTATGGCTAAATACCACCCGTGGTCCCTTAACTTAATTACGGTTAACGATTTAGTCCTTTATCTTTTTTTTTTTTTTTTTTTTTTCCGATTTGGTCCCTTATGTTTTTAAATAATTTCAGCGTTACCCTTTAAGTGGGGTTCCGTTAAGAAAAAGTTAAAAAATCTCTCATTTGGATCATTGCATATGTTCATCAAACCTCTAGGAACGATTGCCACTGATCGAAGTGATGTCTATGGATTATAAATATCCCATATCTCCAGCTTTAACGAATCAATCCTACTACCAAACTTAGAACAAACTTTGAACATTTCTCTGAAATATTTTCAAAACATAAAGGGTAACTTTTTCTGAACACGGAGGAGGATTCTTTTAATTTTTTCTTAACAGAACCCCACTTAAAGGGTAACGCTGAAATTATTTAAAAACATAAATGACCAAATCGGGAAAAAAAAGTAGATAAAGGACTAAATCGTTAACTGAAATTAAGTTAAGGGACCACAGGTGGTATTTAACCTAAATTTATTAACCACTTGAATTCAATTACTTAATTATTATTTAAATTTTTAATTGTCATTTATAAATTAATTTCTTAAAAAAAAAAAACAATTATAGCATTTTTTTTAGGCAACATTATAAATTAAGTTCTTGTTACGTTGCGGGTAAAATAAAATAATGGGTCAACATAATATATTACACCATTCTTGACCAAGTCGTCTCTGAATTAAGGTACATAATATGTCCTCCAAAATATTCTGATATTGATTTTCTATTCATAATTTTATTTTTCTCTAGATGATATAGTAAAAAAAAATTACACACAACAGCGAAGTTTTGAATTCGAACACAAATCATAATTTATAAGTTAACAATATTAATATCTGTCAATTGGACTAAATTTTATAAATTAATAGAATTTAATTAAAACAATCAATCATACAGGATAATTACTTGTGATTAAAAAACTATTTTGTGCAGTAAAATTATTCACAAAAATATAATAAAATATTTTGTGAGACTTATAAATTTATTAGGATTATATTGTTGGACTATCAACAATCTTATCAAGAAAACAAAGCCACAATGAAAAGAAAAAACCACCAGGTCCTCAAGGTCTACCAATTTTAGGCAACCTTCACATCCTAGGAAGCCTTCCTCATCGTACCCTTCAAACCTTATCCCAAAAATTGAAGCATCAAAGTATCTTACTTATGGCTACAAAGGTTTAGTTTTTTCTCAATATGGTCCTTATTGGAGAAACATGAGGAAAGTTTGCACCTTGCAACTTCTAAGTGTGATGAAAGTTGAGTCCTTTGCACCTTTGAGGAAGAATGAAGTTGAAAGGATGGTTGAATTGGTCAAGAAAAAAGAAAGGGTAGGTGAGGTTGTGAATATTAGTGAAATTGTGGAAGGTGTTCTTGAAGAAATTGTGTATAAAATGGTGTTGGGGTGTAGTAAGGATGGTATGTTTGATTTGAAGGGGTTAGTTAAAGAGATTATGCTCCTAGGTGGAAAGTTTAATTTTGAAGACACTAGACCAAAAATAGGTTCGAATTTCCAATAACTTTACTTTTTTTCATATATATTTTTCTCTATTTTATATGTATTTAATTTATCTATTGCGTTAATATAAAATTATTTTTTATATAAATTCAATCGGTTAAGGATTAATAATTTGAGAGAACTGTGTTTCAATTATGACTGTAATGATTTTTTTATTGGACTTTACTTACCTTTCTGTAAGACCCACAATTTTTTTTTATTATTAGTAATGTCTGGAATATATTTTTATTTATTTTTTATAATTTATAATGTGGTTGTTATTATTATTATATTTTTTATTCAATTATTATTTTTGAAAAGTATATATGTGTATGACATGATATTTTAGATTAGTCAACCGCCAAAATGTTAGTCAGTGAGAAAAGCCTTATAAATCTCTAGTTGGTTATTAGGTTAGGTTAACAAGACTCACACAAAAAGAAAAAAAATGTATAAGTCATTTGTAGGTTAAAAAAAAGAAAAAGAAAAGGAATATTGAATCATGAATCCTAAATAGTGTGCGAGACAGGGGAAAGAAACATCACTGCATCCACGATCAGATAAGGAAGGAAAATCGGTTCCAGTGGTCTACCAAAAACTTGCTCCAACTTCGTTATCTTTACCTTTGAATTTGACTTATTAATATAATCTATTAATATTTTTACTTTCTTTTTCTGATTCAATTTGATAAAATCTTTAATTTCGGTTCCAGTGGTCTACCAAAAACTTGCTCCAACTTCGTTATCTTTACCTTTGAATTTGACTTATTAATATAATCTATTAATATTTTTACTTTCTTTTTCTGATTCAATTTGATAAAATCTTTAATTTTGAAACGATGTTTTTTTATACAAAAATTTATGTTTGTAAATTTAAAAAATGGATTCTTATATTATTGTTATTACTAGTCAAAAACTGGGTTTAGTAAATGTCCTTTATTATTGTTGTTATTAGTCAAAAATTGATTATTATCAATAATAAAATATTTGACTTTTAATATTGCATGTCACAATCTAGTCTTTATTATTGTTGTTACTAGTCAAAAACTAATTTTTTTTGTAGGATTTATTTTTGGGTAGTAAAACGTCAAGAGTTTTGACTCTTTTGTCTTATGCATTAATTTTACCTTTTTTAAATTGCGAATAATTTGATTCGTTATTTTTGAAAATACAATTAAAAAATTTATTAATTGCTTTTAAAGTAAATGAATATTTAAGATAATTTTATAAATAAATAAAAACAAATTTGTATATTTACGTTTAGAATTTCGTTAGTTAATGTTTGAAAAAACGAAATGTTACGGTTTCGACCAAATTCTAAATTAGTAAGGCTCATTTCCTTTTCATGCGGATATTTGTTGAAATCTTTTAAGAATAAATATAGTAAAATGATATCATAGTATAATTTAATACAATACACGTGTAAAAAGAATTTAATAGAAATTAATCTCAATTACTTTTTGAGCTAAGGAATTAATAACTTTGATTATCTTTCAATACTTGAGTATTGAGTATTTTCTTCTTCAACTTATTAATTATGTAGTTGAGAAAGTAATTAACCATATATATTGTCAATAGTTATAAGTTATATAGGATATGAAATCAAAATGTAGTTATAAGTGGGCAAGTTAGTCTCAATCAAAAATTTAAATTGGTATTACTCTCTATTTAAGAATTGTTTGACTATGTGCTATTAGATTTTTGTTACAGTGAGTGCATTTTGTGGTGATAATGTGCTTCATCCATTTTTCGAAAAGAATGCCCATTGTCTCTCTAAAAAGATTTTATTTACTCTAAATGAGATACATTGACTTTCTAATAAATGAACCAAGATTAGGTGCAACATCTAAGATTTTATTTATCTCTTTTTATAAGACATCTTTCAAATATTCAATTGCATTAATTATTTCTTTACCAACATACTCCTAATTATATTACATCTTTTTTTATAATATACAATAAATATCGTTATAAAGATCTAAATTAATTCTTTCTCTAAAAGGTAAACTTGTAAAACAACACAAATTGTCTACAAATGTAATACCATAATCAAATTTCTTATTACCTATGATTTAATCAACAAAGTCCTATATATAAAGATGAAGATAATAGTAATTACAATCAAGCTTTTTTTGGTAGTCAATCATAATTCTTTAGAGAAACACATTTGTTTGCCGTTCCTAAATATCGTCTTCTTATATAACACTATATTGATGGATCAAATTGATAGTAGTTTTTCTAGTTTGATTTTGATGTAGTAAAAAAATATGTCATTTGAGTTACGGATTTTCAATATATTTTGGGGTAGTGTAATATCTACATGTTTGGAATGACAATAAAATTAACAGAATCACAATGAATTATTATCAACAGAATAACTAAAATTCAAGCAAGTCATTATTAGTTAACAACATGTTTGGTTACGATTATGTACATAATGTAAAAATTTTGGTTTCTTTATACACATTTTTTTCTTTATATACATTAAATTTATCCTTTGGTTAAAATTAATTTTGGTTGGTTTGAAGTATTATGTTTGAAATTTGGATAGACATTGGAGTGTTCATTGAAATATAATCCTTATTTCGAAAATTTGAAAAGTTTCGAAACTTTCCAAATTTGAAAAGATTCAAAAGTTTTTAAATCTGGAAAGTTTCGAAAGTTTCCAAATATTGAAAGTTTCGAAAGTTTCCAAATATGGAAAGTTTCGAAATTTTCCTATTTCGAAAGTTTCGAAAATTCTGAGAAAATGAGAAGTTTAAAAAGCCAAATTTTATTTTCACGTTGATTGGGGTGACATGTTTAGGTGTGGGAGTGCATGATAGAATCTCGTTGTTTTGATTTGGAACTTCCATTTGGTATATCTCCCAATGGTTTGGACATGAGTGAGAAATTTGGGCTCTCATTACTATGAAATAACCACTTGCTAGTTGCGCCAACAATTCGTAAACCTGTTTGATATATACTTGTAAAGATATAAAATTTAATTGTGTCAAGTTTATATATAGTTAAAATTAAGGTATATTAAGTAAGTGGCTTTTATATATATAGTTTTTATTTACACTATGTTTGTGATTTCGCCATTTTGAATAAGACATTGTTGTGTTTATCGTCCTGGAGAGACGTTGTTTGGTTTCCCGTCTTGTTGCAGTGTTCATTTGATTTTAATTGACATATTAACTTTAATCAATTACATATTCAATCAATGATTTTGTCATCGTCAATGTTATATATCTGAAAACATGATAATTCCGAGCAAGTTTGTCACATTTATAAACATTTTCCCAACCAGAGCAAACCAAATATCCCTCCTTGACCAACAGTTCTCTACTCTTCCAATGTTTGACCAGTGGGGTTCAAGGTGTGCTATTATTACTATCCTCTAACTCAGGGTCTGAAATGGACTTATCCAATATTCCTGTAGTCAGTGAGTTCGAGGATGTCTTTCTAGAGGATGTGACATCATTGCCTCCTGAAAGAGAAATAGAGTTCTCAATAGATTTGGTTCCTGGAACTGGGCCAATCTCCATTGCCCCTTACAGGATGTCTCCATTAGAATTGAGTGAGTTGAAAAACCAATTAGAAGACCTGATAACCAAACAGTTTATCAGACCGAGTGTGTCTCCTTGGGGAGCCCCTGTGCTCTTAGTAAAGAAGAAGGATGGCAGTATGAGGTTATGCATAGATTATAGAAAATTAAATAAAGTGACCATCAAGAATAAGTACCCTCTGCCCAGAATTGATGACCTTTTAGACCAATTAGGGGGAGCTACTGTGTTCTCCAAAATTGACTTGAGATCAGGGTACCACCAAATCAGAATAAAATCAGAAGATGTACCAAAAATAGCCTTTAGAACTAGGTATGGGCACTATGAATTTTTGGTTATGCCTTTTGGTGTAACCAATGCCCCAGCTGTGTTCATGGATTACATGAATAGAATTTTTAGGCCATACTTAGATAAGTTTGTGATTGTATTTATAGATGACATACTAATATACTCTAAGACCCCTGAAGAACATGCAAGTCATCTTCAAATAGTGTTGCAAGTACTAAGGGATAGAAAACTTTATGCCAAACCAAGTAAATGTGAGTTTTGGATGTCAGAAGTAAAGTTTCTAGGCCATGTGATCAATAAGAAAGGAGTGGCAGTGGATCCCTCCAAAGTAGAGGCAGTGCTGAAATGGGAACATCCGATGAATGTGACAGAGGTTAGGAGTTTCTTAGGACTGGCGGGGTATTATAGGAGATTCATTAGGAAATTCTCCCAAATTGCCCCTGCCTTTGACCAGACTGACTAGGAAGGACCAACCCTTTGTGTGGGATCGAAAATGTGAAAAGAGTTTTCAGACTCTTAAGACCAAGTTAACCACTGTTCCTGTGCTAGCCATACCAGATCCAACCTTAAGATTTGAAGTGTATTGTGATGCATCCCTGAAAGGTTTAGGTTGTGTATTGATGCAAAACAACCAAGTAGTGGCTTATGCTTCAAGACAACTAAAACCTCATGAGAGGAACTATCCCACTCATGACCTAGAATTGGCTGCCATAGTGTTTGCCTTGAAGATCTGGAGGCATCATCTGTATGGAGGATAATTTGATGTTTTCAGTGATCATAAAAGCCTAAAGTATCTCTTTGACCAGAGGGAACTTAACATGAGGCAGAGAAGGTGGGTGGAGTTTTTGAAAGATTATGAATTTGAACTGAAATACCATCCAGGCAAGGCCAATGTAGTGGCTGATGCATTGAGCAGAAAATCCCTACATATGTCTCATCTAATGATCCAAGAACTTGCATTGTTAGAAAACCTTAGGGACTTGAACCTAAATATGACAATCCTCCAAGGGGGAATTCTTTTAAATAAGCTAGAAATAACTAGTGGACTTAGAGACCAAATTAGGCAATCTCAAGGGATGGATGAAGAGTTGCAACTTAGAAAAGACCAAGAAAGATTTACAAGGGCAAGAGATGGAACAATTTTATTTCAGGGCAGAATTTGTGTACCTAAGGATTCAGAATTAAAGAGACTGATACTAGAGGAAGCTCATAAAAGTAACCTGACCGTCCATCCTGGATCTACCAAGATGTACCAAGACCTTAAGAAAAATTATTGGTGGCCAGGTATGAAGGTTGATGTGGCTACTTTTGTGGGTCAATGCCTAACTTGCCAAAAGGTGAAAATAGAACATCAGAGGCCAGCAGGATTGCTACAGCCTCTGGAAATACCTGAATGGAAATGGGACTCAATTTCTATGGATTTTGTTGTAGGTTTGCCACATACCCACACTGGGTATGATTCCATTTGGGTGATTATGGACAGATTAACTAAGTCAGCCCATTTCTTACCAGTAAAGTCAAACTACAACACTCTCAAACTAGCCAAGTTATTCATTAAGGAAATAGTGAGGTTGCATGGGGTGCCTCTTAGTATCATATCAGATAGGGACCCTAAGTTTACCTCCATGTTTTGGAAGGCCTTTCAAAAGTCTCTAGGAACTAGACTACACCTTAGTACTGCCTACCATCCCCAAACTGATGGCCAAACTGAAAGAACCATTCAGACTCTGGAGGATATGCTGAGAGCTTGCATTTTAGAGCAAGGAGGAAACTAGGATACGCACTTGCCTCTGGTAGAATTTTCCTACAACAGTTACCATGCCAGCATTGGCATGGCACCTTATGAGGCTTTATATGGAAGAAAATGTAGGACACCGTTATGTTGGTCAAAAGTAGGAGATAAGGGGATCTTAGGTCCTGAAAATATCCAAGAGACCACTGAAAAGATTAAGGTCATTAAGGATAAACTAAAGATAGCCCAAAGTAGGCAAAAGAGCTATGCTGACATCAGGAGAAGACCTTTGGAGTTTGAGGAGGGCGATCATGTTTTTTTAAGAGTTACCCCCACTATTGGCATTGGAAGAGTGCTAAAGGTCAAGAAGCTAAACCCTCGTTTTGTTGGACCCTTTCAAATATTGCAGAGGATAGGTCCCTCTGCATACAGAATAGCTTTGCCACCCAATTTATCCAATCTACATAATGTTTTTCACGTCTCCCAATTAAAGAAATACATTCTTAACCCTCATCAAATTTTGAGTCATGAGTCTGTCCAACTCAAGTCAAACCTTACTTATGACCCAATGCCAGTCCAAATTATAGATAGAAGTGTAAAAGCATTGAGAAACAAAGAAATTCCCTTAGTGAAGGTTGTTTGGGAAGGATCTTCTGTAGAAGAAGCAACATGGGAAGCAGAGACAGACATGCAAAGGGAGTATCCTTACCTTTTCCAATAGGTAATTATCTGAATTTTGAGGGCAAAATTTTTTAAGTGGTGGAGGATGTAACAACCTATCTATTTTGTAAGTCTAGAAATTAATTATTAAAATTGTTAAATTTAAAAATAAAATAAAATAATTAGTTTAAAATTTATTTAATTAAGAAAATGGCACTATTGTAATATTTTGACAAATGAAGGACAATCATATAATTTCCCTTGTACACTTTAAATATCATTTTTTCCCTTCTTTCTTTTTCTGAATCCTTCTTTCTCTTTCCTTCAGAAACGGGTTCCCTTCTCTTCTTCCACCGTGAGCAAACCCAAACCCCAGTTTCATCCAATCTTCAAACCTCTCATTTTCCTTCATTTTTTTTCAAATCCTTTAAACCCAAAAGCTTCTTAAATTTCATTAAAACAGTTTTTTTTACCTTGCATGTCTATGTATCTCCATTTCTAAAATCAGACTCGGAGCAAAGGAGAATGACCCAAAATTGGAGGAGTTGAGCCAAACTGCAATTCAAAAAGGAACTCAAAACCCAATTTAACAAACTGTTAGTTTTGTTTATTTAAGTTTTCTTTTATATCATGTGAGATTGATGATTCAATTTTATTGCAAAATTCTGAAGTTGGTTGAAAAAAAAAAATAGAGGAAAAGAATTAAAATATGGAAGAAAAATGAAATCTGACCAATAGAAGGCCGTTGAAATTTTTTTTAGGTTGTCTGTTAATTTAGAATGTGCATGCTGTTATTGGCTGGTTCTGTGCATGCTGTTATTGGCTGGTTCTGATGTTAGTGAATGAAGTATATGTTACAAAAATTTGATTAGATGCTCATAATTATTGGCTGGTTCTGATGTTAGTGAATGAAGTATATGTTAACAAAAATTTTAGATGTATGTGAAATTGTTAGTTTTGTTACATTAATTTTTTATTAGTATGATGGTTTTAGGCACTGAAATTTTTTTAAATAAACTGTTTTGGGTTATTACGGATTAGGAGAATGAGAGTGTGAGAAAATGAAATTTTAGGTGTTTTAAAAATGCATCCAATTGATGTTGTCACTATTTTCATGACTCTTTTCTGCCTATGATTTCTATTTTGAATTAAGGACTTAGGATTAAATTATTATGGGTTTATTATATCAATAATTTATTTATAATTGTTGTGGATGAAAGATATATATGACATAATAAAGACATTTCATAAAACATCTCAAGTTTAGTATAGTATCATTAATCAGATCATGCATGACTTTATTCACGGTGGGACATTCAGGTTATTTCAGGCATGGAATAATAGGTAAAGGAGAACAATCAGGACGCTGATTGGGGTTTGGCTAGACCACCTTTACCAATCAGGACTCAATTATCTTGGTGACCCACATCAAGATATTGGACGACTGTTCCTTATTTGAAAGGAAAAGATTTGAGGTCATGCATATGTTTAGAAAAAAAATGTGTACAATAATAATAATGATAATAATAATAATAATAATAATAATAATAATAATAATAATAATATTTTTTTATGGGTAAAAATTTTATAAAAATTAAATTGAGAGTTTTAACTTGAGATGTAAAATTGTATTCATGTTTTATACACTTTTATGAAAGAAACTCTTTGAGACTGTTTTCCCATTTATTTTTCAGAATTCACTGAGATATTTTATCTCACCCCATTTATTTTTTTTATTAGCAGCTGGAGGAACATGAGACACGAATTTATCATAAGAAGACCAGTTCCAAACTCGTGGAATTAGAATTTGATATTTTGTTTTATGATGTAATCAGTCAATCGTAGTTATTTTCAAGATGTAATATTTTATGAATCTACTAAACAAGTTGTAAACTATATTTGCGAATGTAGTTTTCAGTTATGATGGTGATTCTAATTTATTATGCATTATTAGTTCCTCTGTTTTATTAAGATGTATGAGCCTAATTATCATATTCTAGACAACTGATAATGAGTCTTACATTTAATATTATTTTCGATATATTTTACCAATTAGAATAAAGGAATATCGTTATCTAGTAAAAAAAAAAAAGGGCAAATGTGTGAATGTAACCCAATAAATGTGTGCAAATATTGGGATATACAAGGGATAATGGTTATGTTGAACCAATAAGGAGTAAAGTTTAACGTTTTTATTGTTTTTAATTGTGTATTTGAATTATTTTAGTTTCTTCAATATACGAAATATTGTCCCTGAATTAAGGTAACATAACATGTCCTCCAAAATATTCTGATATTGATTTTATATTGATAATTTTTTTTTTCTCTAGCTGACATAATAAAAAAAAGATTACACACAACTGCGAAGTCTTGGATTCAAATACAAATCATAATATATAAGTTACCAATATTAATATTGGTCAATTAAACTAGACTTTACAAATTAATAGAATTTAATTAGAACAATCAATCATACAGGATAATTACTTGTGATTAAAAAACTATTTTGTTCAGTAAAATTATTCACAAAAATAGAATAAAATATTTTGTGAGACTTATAAATTTCTTAGGATTATATTGTTGGACTATCAACAATCTTATCAAGAAAACAAAGCCACAATGAAAAGAAAAAATCACCAGGTCCTCAAGGTCTACCAATTTTAGGCAACCTTCACATCCTAGGAAGCCTTCCTCATCGTACCCTTCAAACCTTGTCCCAAAAATATGGTCCTATAATGTCTCTAAGATTAGGACTAGTTCCAACAATTGTAGTAACTTCCCCTGAATTAGCTGAACTATTCTTAAAAACACATGAATCTAATTTTGCAAGTAGACCAAAAATTGAAGCATCAAAGTATCTTTCTTATGGCTACAAAGGTTTAGTTTTTTCTCAATATGGTCCTTATTGGAGAAACATGAGGAAAGTTTGCACCTTGCAACTTCTAAGTGTGATGAAAGTTGAGTCCTTTGCACCTTTGAGGAAGAATGAAGTTGAAAGGATGGTTGAATTGGTCAAGAAAAAAGAAAGGGTAGGTGAGGTTGTGAATATTAATGAAATTGTGGAAGGTGTTCTAGAAGAAATTGTGTATAAAATGGTGTTGGGTTGTAGTAAGGATGGTATGTTTGATTTGAAGGGGTTAGTTAAAGAGATTATGCTTCTAGGTGGAAAGTTTAATTTTGCAGACACTGCACCAAAAATAAGTTTGAATTTCCAATAACTTCACTTTTTTTCATATATTTTTCGTTTAATTGCAGTTTTGGTCTCTTTATTTTTATTGATTTACGAAATTAGCACTCTTATTTTAAAAGTTGACAATTTTGGTCTCTCCCTCTAATTTTTTAACTAAAACATCGTGACGTGAGATGGTTTAAATAACGTAACATATGATACGTTGGAATACAATGTTGTTAAAACATAACTTTCAACTTCAATTTTTTTTTATATTTTTAATTTAATTAATGACATATAAATAATTAATACATCTAGATTGTTCTATATCATAGAATTGTATGTCACTTCATTTAAAATATGTCAAATCGTCATTTTTTTAGTTCAAAAATCTAAGGGAGGTATCAAAACTGTCGACTTTTAAAATATGGGGACCAATTTCATGAATTAGTAATAATAGAGAGACCAAAACTGCAATTAAGTCTATATTTTTCTCTATTTTATATGTATTTAATTTATCTAACCCGCAAAGGGTGTTGGTCGATTAAGACAGCAGGACGGTGGTCATGGAAGTCGAAATCCGCTAAGGAGTGTGTAACAACTCACCTGCCGAATCAACTAGCCCCGAAAATGGATGGCGCTAAAGCGCGCGACCTGTACCCGGCCATTGGGGCAAGGGCCAGGCCCCGATGAGTAGGAGGGCGCGGCGGTCGCTGCAAAACCTGGGGCGCGAGCCTGGGCCGAGCGGTCGTCAGTGCAGATCTTGGTGGTAGTAGCAGATATTCAAATGAGAACTTTGAAGGCCGAAGAGGGGAAAGGTTCCATGTGAACGGCACTTGCACATGGGTTAGTCGATCCTAAGGGACGGGGGAAGCCCGTCTGATAGCGCTCTAAGCGCGTACACCGAAAGGGAATCGGGTTAAAATTCCTAAATCGGGACGTGGTGGCTGACGGCAACGTTAGGGAGTCTATATCTTTCGACCGAATTCTAAATTAGTAAGGCTCATTTCCTTTTCATGCAGATATTTGTTGAAATTTTTTAAGAATAAATATAATAAAATGACATCATAGTGTAATTTAATACAATACACATGTAAAGAATTTAATAGAAATTAATCTCAATTACTTTTTGAGTTGTATTTGTCCTAAGGAATTAATAACTTTGATTATTTTTCAATACTTGAGTATTTTTTTCTTCAACTTATTAATTATGTAGTTGAGAAAGTAATTAACCATATATATTGTCAACAGTTATAAGTTAGATAGGATATGAAATCAAAATGTAGTTATAAGTGGGCAAGTTAGTCTCAATTCAAAATTTAAATTGGTATTAAAGTCTATTTAAGAGTTGTTTGACTATGTGTTGTTAGATTTTTGTTATTAGACCATTCAAATGAGGTTTGGTTTGAAAATGTATTTATAAAAAAAGAAATTATTTTCTCACTACCAAGTCTAAATAATACAAAACATGATTTTTGAAATTTACAATGTTTATTTGAGTGTGCAATTATTCATTATAAAATAATACAAAGCGGAGAGAAAATTCATTATAAAAATAAATATTATTTTATTTTATTTTTTTGTATATATTTTAAATGTATGTCTAAATTATGTATTCAAATAGCTATGATTGTGCAATTATTCTAGACAAGATTTAAATTCGAGTTTTTGTTATTAATAAATTTATTAATTACTTGAACTTAATTAATTAGTTATTGTTTAGACATTTAATTGTTTATATTTAATTTCTTCAAAATAAAAACATTTATAAATTAATTCATTTATAAATTAATTACACACAACTGTGAAGTCTCGGATTCGACCACAACTCTAATTGCGAATACTCTGATTCATTATTTTTTAAAATACAATTGAAAAAATTATTAATAGGTTTTAAAGTAAATGAGTATTTAAGATAATCTTATAAATATATATATATATATATATATATATATATATATATATATATATATATATAAAAAGATTTGTATCTATACGTTTAGAATTTCATTAGTTAATGTCTCGAAAAAGTGGAATGTTACAGTAGTTATTTTTTAGCTCATAATCATCAATTTAGATTGTTTTTTTTTTAAAAAAAAATAAGTAGTTCCACATAGAAATAGTTTTCCTTTCGAGTTTTGTTCGTTATTTCATCGTTTGAGCATTGTTTTGTTTGATAATTTAGCGTAGAGTTGTGTGATTTTCTATCTTGTTGCATTGTTCATTTAGTTCAAATTATCATATTAACTTCAATTCATTACAAATTGAATTAATGAATTTAGTGTCGTTAACGTTATAAATTTGAAGAGATATATACTCCATACACTTAAACTTTGTCACATTTACTCTTTTGTAAAGTTGATCTATTCAATAAAAACTTTTGATTTTAACGAAATTCGTCGTATGTAATAAGTTACTAAATAGAGTTACTTATAATTCAATCTATCTTAACCCTATATATATTATCACCTTAGATCTAATCCTAAAGCATTATTCCTATTCCTAGAACATGTTTCCTTCAACTTTATCAATCTCATGGATCATTTTAGCCTTCATATTATTCATCCTATCAACAATCTTATCAAGAAAACAAAGCCACAATGAAAAGAAAAAACCACCAGGTCCTCAAGGTCTACCAATTTTAGGCAACCTTCACATCCTAGGAAGCCTTCCTCATCGTACCCTTCAAACCTTGTCCCAAAAATATGGTCCTATAATGTCTCTAAGATTAGGAGTAGTTCCAGCAATTGTAGTAACTTCCCCTGAATTAGCTGAACTATTCTTAAAAACATATGAATCTAATTTTGCAACTAGACCAAATATTGAAGCATCAAAGTATATTTCTTATGGCGGCAAAGGTTTAATTTTTTCTCAATATGGTTCTTATTGGAGAAACATGAGGAAAGTTTGCACCTTGCAACTTCTAAGTGTGATGAAAGTTGAGTCCTTTGCACCTTTAAGGAAGAATGAAGTTGAAAGGATGGTTGAATTGGTAAAGAAAAAAGAAAGGGTAGGTGAGGTTGTGAATCTTAGTGAAATTGTGGAAGGTGTTTTAGAAGAAATTGTGTATAAAATGGTGTTGGGGTGTAGTAAGGATGATATGTTTGATTTGAAGGGGTTAATTAATGAGGCTATGCTTCAAGCTGGAAAGTTTACTTTTGCAGATTTTGTGCCTTGGATTGGAGTCTTCGATTTCAAGGTTTGAATTTTCAAATCTTCTCAAAAGCCCTAAATTTTGTTTGGAATGGTTAATTTTATTTGGAATGATTATGTTTTTGAGAATATTGAAATCGGAGAATAAACACCTTTTATAAAAATAGGGTAATCTTCTCTTTACAAGTTGCAAGAGTTATCAAAATTAAAAATAAATAAATATATTTTTTTTTGAGATTTTTGTATTAATGTTACTTTTTATTTTGAATAAAAAATATCAAATTCGTCTCTAATTCGAACAATAAATTTATTTAGCAATAAAATCAAAGATAAAATCCATTTTTTATCTTTAATTTTGTTACCTAACTCTTTTTTTTTTTTAATCATTATTACAATCATACTATTATTTTAGGGAAGAACGAGAAGCTTGAAGAGATCAAGTAAAGCACTTGACAAAATGTTGGAAAAAATAATCAATGAGAAAGAACAAAGTTTCAATGCACAAAATGGTAATCATAAGGATTTCATAGAAATATTACTCTCAATGATGCACCAACCAATTGACCCTTATGATGAACAAAATCATATAATTGATCGAACAAACATAAAAGCCATTATTTTGGATATGATTTTAGCAGCATTTGATACTTCCGCAACTGTTATTTTGTGGATTTTATCTGAGCTATTAAGGAATCCAAAGGTTATGAAAAAAATTCAAGATGAGCTAGATAATGTGGTTGGAGTAAAAAAATTAGTAGAGGAAATTGATTTAGTAAAATTAAATTATTTGGATACGGTGATTAAGGAGAGTTTTAGATTACATCCTGTCGTGCCATTAATTCCGAGAGAGTCAATCAAAGATACAATTATTAATGGTTATCACATAGAGAAAAATTCGAGGATCTTTATAAATACATGGGCAATTGGAAGAGATCCAAAAATTTGGTCGGATAATGTTGACGTCTTTTATCCTGAGAGATTTATTGACAATAATATTGATATTAAAGGATATGATTTTGAAATGTTACCATTTGGGTCCGGCCGAAGAGGATGTGCTGGAATGAACTTAGGTCTGATAAGTGTTAAATTTATTTTAGCTCAATTGGTACATTGTTTTAATTGGGAGCTTCCAAAGGGTATGAGTATTGAGGAATTGGACATGATGGAGCAATATGGTTTAACAGCACGAAGAGCAACACATTTGTTTGCAGTTCCTAAATATCGTCTTCTTATATAGCACTATCTTGATGAATCAAATTGATAATAGTGTGTCTAGTTTGATTTTGATGTAGTAAAAAAATAAGTCACTTGAGTTATGGATCTCCAATATCTTTTGTGATAGTGTAATATATGTATGTTTGGAATGACAATAAAATTAACAATCACAACAAATTATTATCAACAATATAATTAAAATTCAAGCAAGTCATTACTAGATGCACATTTTTTTCTCTACATCAACCAAATTTATCTTTTGGTTGAAATTAATTTTGGTTGGTTTGAAGTATTATGTTTGAAATTTGGATAGACATTGTGGTGTTCATTGGTTAGGTCAAATTGACCAAACGATAAAACTGACTCGAATTAACTTAAAAAATTAGTTTGAGTCGAGTAATTGAGTGATTCTAGTTTTCAAAACAAGAAATTCAACTACTAAAATCTGTATCGGGTAAAGTCGGACCACTCCCAGATAAACTTAGATGACTTGGTTTCTCCAAAAAAATTGTAATTTTTTATTTTATTTGAAAAAATTATAAGACTTTTCTTAAAAAAATTTAGAAGATCGAAATCCAATCCATATTCTCACCACATTTACTCACTCACCCAACCCACTCTCTCTTTCTTTTCAACTTAAAAACCCTAACACACACTAAGAAAGTCTTAAACAAAACTCTAACAGATACAGATACACGGTTGCCACTGCTCCTCACACAACATCCCTATACTTTTATATGTTGTTTATAGAAGTTGGAAATCATATAATTAATTCATTGTGTGGTTATAGTGAGTGCATTTTGTGGTGATAATGTGCTTCTTCCATTTTTCAAAAAGAATGCCATTGTCTATCTAAAAAGATTTTATTTACTCTAAATGAGATACATTGACTTTGTAATAAATGAACCAAGATTAGGCGCAACATCTAAGATTTTATTCAATTGCATTAATTGTTTCTGTTAATTTTGAATTTCGAAAAAGTTTGAAAAAACAATTTATGGCACCGAAAATATTATTGAGTTGAGTCGCGGACTAGGTCGCTCTCTTTAAGACGTTTCGAGGCACTGCCCAAATGGTGCAAGGCAGACTATCAACCACGAAGTCCGCTCAGATCACTGTATCGGAGTTCTACTGCACCACAACTGGATCACTGTATCGGAGTTCTACTCCACACGATCAGGAAACGTGCGCGTTTGACTACCAAAACGTGCGCTAGGGTTTTGACCGGACAATTACGTGGCACTAAATTTTAGGGTTTTGACCGAGAAAAACAAACGCACAGGCAGTTACGTAATTAATGTAACAATAAGAGATAAAACGCAAGCATTCATTTTAAAATTAATTAAATAAATAATTTATTAATTTTTTATTTACTAATAAAATAATAATACACCACAAAGTCAAAGCCCAAGCCCGGCCGGACGGACGGCGGCGGTGGCGCGCGGGCACGTGTGGTGGTCAACTTTGCATGCGTTCTTCCTCCTTCACAAAATTGGGATACCCCTTGAGGCACACCCCAAGGTATATACCTCCACGTTATATACCCTACTAGTGTGTGATATCCCTCCTATGTGGGACTTCTTCATTTTTTCAATTCACAACAACACTAGCTTATTAATGTCATCATTATTTCAAACAATCTTCCATTATTATTATCATCATTTTCAACAATCCCCTACTTGAATTTAAAAAAGAAGGTTTCTGAAATAGCGTCAAATGCTTCTATAAGATTGTGCATAAACAAAGGTGTCTCTTGACTTGAACATTTGCATAGCAAGTAAGATTCAGATTCAACAAGGGTGACTCGTAGTCTTGAACTCTATCTCTGACATCAAACCCACACATAACCTTTTCATTGGGTGTATTCTCAAAAGCCCGTGCATTTAAGGCCATGCACGTGTATCCCAGTATAGTGAACGCTCTAGGAATTCTGCCTCGAAATTCCATAGGAAGCGGCCCCCACTTCCACATTCACATAGGTGAGTCTATCAAGAGTACTCATGTAGCTAGGTACTCCACTCCACATAGAGTATAGATCTCATTAAGAGTTTCTATTATTTCATCCTTATATCGCTTCAGGAATCATGCTTCTCTCATATATAATATAGCATGTTCATCTCATATCACTATGACTTGTTATTACCTATTGAACCTAATTCTTGGGATCTCCAGTCTTTTCGGTCGAGTTACCGTCATAAGTGACTCGTTGATCTATAGGCATTAATTTGTTCTATAGGTATAAACTATAAATTTATTTTTAATAACAAAACCTTAATTTGTTATTCAATAAATAATATTATTATTTTATTTTAAATTGAGTCCTTCACTTTAAAAGAAAAAACATGTCCATTGCAAGGATCCTTCCTTTCTACACGTTTTCTCCCATTGACACTTCACAATGGTGTTTGACCAATTCTAGTCTTTTCTAAGACTTTTATGCAACACTTGAGTTATCACCATTCTCATTCTTCTTCATCTTTTACTCTTAGCTTAACAACAATAACATTAACAATATTACTCCTAATTCAAACATGGAAGATGATAAAGAATCACAATCACCACAACTCAAAAGTGTTGTTATAATTTCACTTCCACCTTCAAATAACCCTTCTTTAGGCAAAAAAATAACTGCTTTTACTTTCTCTAACAACCCTTTTTCTTCTCAACAACAACCTCAAAACAATGTTCCTCCAATGTCTCCAATCCAATCCTACCCATCAAATAATCAACTTCAATTTTCATCCACAAGAAGATTTTTTCACACCACCCAAATAAAGTTTTTCACTTTCTTTGGTATTTTTCTCTTTGCCCTTTTTCTCTATGGTTCTCTTTTCTCAACTTCAATAACAACCCTTGAACTAAGTGAACTCAAGAATCATCATCATGATGGTGGTGATGATCAATTTGATGAACCTAGTTCCTTTTTATTTCCTCTGTTTAAGAAATATGGTGTTGTTGGACAGAGGGATTTGAAGCTTATTGATGTTAAAAAAGGAAACTTTGTGACACAAAAAAGTGGTGATGGTGGTGGTGTTGCTTTTAGTTCTAAGGTTGTAGCGGTTGATTCATCATCATCCACCGTTTTTCCAATCAGTGGCAATGTTTATCCAGATGGGTATGTTAAAAATTGTTGCTTTTTGCTTGTTTGAGTCAATGTGGATCAAGGAATAGGATGAAAGTTTTGAACTTTTTCCCTTTTTTTGTTGAGTGCTTAACAGTATCATGTTGATTTTTGTTTATGTTTTTTCGTATCAGTTTTTTTTTGCATAGGGTTGCTGTCCTAACAACTTATAATCATGTTTTTAATCAACAATGCCTTCATTACCTAATAGTAGTGCATTTCCTCAAATTGTGAATTTGTGCACTGAGTGATCTGGTTGTTGTAGAATTGGAGTCCATGTTAAATATGGTCCTAGGATTAGGATACTCCAACTTCATGATGATCTAGGAAATTACTGATTTATGGCTACTCCAATTTCCTATATTACATATGAATAAGTATGTATCATGGCTTAGCAACATGTTCTTCCTTGCAGGTTGTATTACACACATGTACGCGTTGGAAACCCTCCGAAACGTTATTTTGTTGATGTGGATACAGGGAGTGACTTAACTTGGATTCAGTGTGATGCTCCATGTAGAAGTTGTGCTAAGGTAGTATCTGAGTCTAATTGTTACCTATGCAAGTTTTGGATTGGATTTAATTTATATGCACTGTCGGTGTAAAGATTTGACTTTAATCATATCTAACTCAAAAATCATAAAAATGATGGTTTGTGATTGGCTAACAGTGTAAAAAGTTTTACATTGACCGTGCATCAAAATTAATTTCTTCTGAATTTTGAGATTGAAAAACTATGTTTACTCAAAGGATTATAATTGATATAGGGAGCAAATGCGCCGTACAAGCCAATAAGAACAAATATAGTGCCATCTTTAGACTCTCTATGCTTGGAAGTTCAGAAGAATCAGAAGAATGGATATCATGAAAGTTTCCAACAGTGTGACTATGAAATTCAATATGCAGATCATAGTTCTTCCATGGGGGTTCTTATTAGAGACGAGCTTCATCTTATGACTACTAATGGATCCAAAACCAAGTTAAATTTTGTTTTCGGGTATGAATCGTCTTTTTTCTTTTCTTTAAGGAAATATATTCTATAAAGTGCTGATTCATTCATTCTACACAATTTATTTGTTGTAAGGTGTGGATATGATCAAGAGGGTTTGCTTTTGAACACATTGACAAAAACAGATGGAATCATGGGACTGAGTAGGGCAAAAGTTGGATTACCTTATCAATTGTCAAGTAAAGGGACTATTAAGAATGTGGTTGGTCATTGCTTAAGCAATAATGATGGAGTTGGTGGTGGATACATGTTCTTAGGTGATGATTTTGTGCCTTATTGGGGCATGACTTGGGCGCCTATGGCTAAGACTACGTAAGTATGATTTTCTCGACAACATGTTTCTTTTCCCTTTATGAAGTGACTGTTATTTAGCGCGAGAAATCTACGATAGAAGCATCTGTTTACTTTCTAAAAACATTTTGCAATTACGGTGATCGAGGTTTCTTGTTGTTCTGAGGTTTCTTCTGTTTCTTCTATACAGAGATTTATACCAAACTGAGATTCTTGGAATAAATTACGGTAATCGACTACTCAGTTTTGATGGACACAGCAAAGTAGGAAATGTGGTTTTTGATAGTGGCAGTTCTTATACGTATTTTCCGAAAGAGGCGTACCGTGATCTTGTTGCTTCTGTGAGTTTTTACATCTAACCATCTTGAAAATTATGAACTTGTTTTTAAGGCCTATTTGAATGGGTTTATTTGAGTTTATCTATTGACATAAATGTGAGACTGTATGGAAGGGTTTTCAAAAACAATTTATGACATGTTCGTAATCTGTTTTCAGCTTATTTTCATAAGCTCTCAACTCTGAAGGATAGCTTATGAATACAGCTTATATAGTTTATATGAATATAATTTGACTTTATTTTATCTTTTGTTATAGAAATAACTTATACTTAAACACTTATATTATAAGCGTTTATGACTTAATGTTATAAGCGCTTAATTAAGATGCTTATCCATTATGCATACAATGATGCAGCTTAAAGAAGTTTCTGGGCTAGGTCTCATTGAAGATGATTCAGATACAACTTTGCCAATTTGCTGGCAAGCTAATTTCCCAATCAGGTAAGAAAAGTTTACTCAAGGTGTAATTCAGAGCTTGTTTGTTACGGATTATGATAAAAGTGATTTTGGTATTCAATAATTTAGATATTGTTTTTAGAGATTTTTAAGAAAAATACAAACTATTTCGTGTTTGTTTACCCTAACATAAATCAAGTTGTAATGACACTAAATATAGTTATCTACTTTTTCTATAGCAAATGTTAGTTTTCAAGGTTCAAACCCTGGAACTCCTACTTAAAACGTTTTCAATTTCTCTTAACTCACCAACTGAGCTACTTCGTCAGGACTAGTTCTCTACTTCTTTAATGCCCCTTGTTATGGTGAAATTAAATAAGTTCATTTTTTTTCTTGTGTTACTTTGACTAATCACATTGTGGAGCAATAAAATAAGTCTATCACAATGGAGCAGGCTTTTCTAAACTCCATGTTATTATATGCATGCATGCAGATCTGTCAAAGATGTCAAGGATTACTTCAAGACCTTAACTCTTCGTTTCGGAAACAAATGGTGGATTTTGTCGACATTGTTTCATATACCGCCGGAGGGTTACTTGATCATTAGTGTAATGAATCTTCTTCTTCTAATACAATTTTATTTCCATTTCCAACAGATTTTGTTTTCTTCTAATAAACACTCTTCTATGATACAGAACAAAGGCAATGTGTGCTTAGCTATCCTTGATGGTAGCAATGTAAATGATGGATCCTCAATTATACTTGGAGGTACTTATGCAACTTTTGTCTACTAGATTTTTCCGATACTTTTTTGGCTTAAATGCACTTTTAGTCCCCTCTTTTAACTGAAACATGATTTTAGTCTCCTCTTTTCTAAATCCAAGATTTTAGTTCATCTGTTTCACAAGTTTCATGATTTTTTCCTCACAATCTCGTTTAGGGCTTATTTTTTATGACATGTTATATTTATTAATGATGTAGATTTACATTTAATGACGTGACATTACTAATTTGGACCAAAAACAACGAATTTTAGAAGAATAAGTTTACATTTGATCAATCAACGAATTTTAGAAGAATAAGTTTACATTTGATCAATGAAACTACTCGTAATACATAGTAAAGTAAAAAATCAAATGAAAGTGTGGATGCAATGAATATTTTGCTAAGCTTGGTTTGATGAACATTTTTTCTTTTTCATTGATTATGAATAAATGTGATATTTGCAGACATTTCATTGCGAGGATATTTGGTTGTGTATGACAATGTGAACAAGAATATTGGTTGGGAGAGAACTAAATGTGGCATGCCAAGCAGAATATTGAAAAAGACTTGCAATTTCTTCAGTGACAATATGCTATGATTCTCACAAAATTGTTCTCTCACAAGATTCTAAATCTTGTATTATTTTGATAATTTTTCATCCTAAAATCTTAGATATTCAGAAGTAAATTATAGTATATGTACAGTATAGCCAAAATATAGGAATTTGGACTAATAATGAATAGATAACTATTTATACCACTAACTATATGATGTGTCTAATGTCTATTATGTATAAACAAAATAGTTAAAATTACTAAGCATCTCTAATGGATCTACACTTGGAATTATTCTTGTGATTTGTTATTATGGATTAATTGTATGTTTGGATTAATTTATTTGAGCTCATTTAGAAAACTTCATTCAAAATCAAGATGGCGTTTGGATTCGGTAAATCATTAGTAGAGAATTCAAATTTAGAACTCAAATCATCTAATCATGATTTAATTGTTTGAGTTGCTTAGGGTTTTATTAAGATCATGATTGATCGTAATGACAAACAAAATATATATTATTTTATGATTAAAACAAAAATTGAAAACTATTTTATGTTAGAATTTAAGTTGTATATTCAAATTTGCAACATCATGTTTTCGAAGTATTGTCTGTTTTGGGTTTTGTGTGAGCCTTTATAATTTTGCTGTTTATGAAAAGGCACCTAAATTGATAGAGGAGTACGACTTTCAAACATTGTTAGTCAATAATGGTAACTGTCGAATGTGGTTTAGGTGATGCTCAAGTAGTTGAATGTAAGTTAGATGAACTAAAGATGAATATGAGTTGGACGAATCTTTCTCAAGTCCAAGAAGTCTTAGGAGGGTCGTGGAATTGTCAAACGTTGTTAAAAGTACGTGGAAATTGATAATTCAGTTGTATGATTTGTCTTCTATGTTTTTAGTTACCACTAATTGAAGTAGCTTTTTACACGAAGACTGAAAGTGAGTGGAAAGACATGTGTGGATGGAGGGAATTGTCACGCTACAAAATGAAGGGAGATCAAAGTCAAATGTGGAGTGCCACGTACATCAATAATGGGCAGAAACACACATTACTTGTGAGATTAGCTGATTGAGGTGAATCATGGTTAGATTTTGCATGTCACAATGTATTAGTCAATAAAATTTGTTTTATCTATAAATACTCATTGTATTTTTCATACTCATTGTATTTTTCATTGTACATAGGCACATACAATCAAACAAATTTATCATATTTTTTTTTTGTAATTTATCCCTTTATATTTATGCTTTATGTTTTCATTAGTTTAATAACTCTTAAAAAAATTAAACTCCGCACTTAACACTTTTTAGAGTAGTTAAAAAACCCAAAATTAAAGGACATAGTTCTTTTTTAGCTTAATCGTTTAAAACAAAGAGAATTATTAATTAAAAATTGTTAGTCGATTCATGAACTAACTTTTAATTTCAACAATATATAATATAAATATGGTGTCCATGATCAATCCTAACTTAAAGGTTAATTTGAATGTCTCCTGTAATCTTATTTTGGATTGGATCCTTGAGTTGTCTTGAACACTCTTAAACTCATAGTTTACAAACAACTTATATTGATGTGACCTAGATTTTGCATCTTGACAACCCAATTGAAAAGAAAATATTTGACTTTGCAATGTGAGCTTAACCTATTGCAACTTGTTTCCTATTTATCTAGATGGATAAAAATAATATTCATGCTTAATTTATATTTGTATAGATGTTTGTTAGATGGATATTTGGCATTTTTAAAAATATTTTTGGGTATTTTGTGATATATACATATATCATATTTCCAAAAAACAAACTCATTTCTATACAATTTCTCATTAAAATTATTTAGAATTCTTCCTTATATTTTGACAATACAAAAAAACTATTAACACATAAAAATATTAATACAATGACACATGAATGGAATGCACCACAAAATATATAGTAATACATCACACATAACCATAATACAAATATCATTTTAATAATAGTAATATTTTAGTAATTTTATTAATTTATTAATAGATAAGAATATTTGTAGATAATACATATACCTATATATTCATTGCCATTTATTTTATCTGTATACTCATTAAGCTACCATTTATTTCATATGAGTACTTGTTAAACTATCTGCACTGTTTATTTTATCTGCATTTTTGTTCAGTTACCATTTATTTCATTTGTGCATTTGTTAAGCTATTCATACCATTTATTCTATCTGCATATTTGCTAAGCTACTATTTATTTCATCTTCGTACTTGATAAACTACCCGCATCATTTATTGTATCTGCGTACTTGTTAAGCTATCCTCACTGTTTGTTTTATCTGCGTATTGGTTAAACTATCTGAGTTGTTTGTTTTATCTGTATTTTAGTTAAGCTATTTTTGTCGTTTATTTTATCTGCATACTAGTTAAGCTACTCGCACTGACAATTTATCTTAATATGCGTACTTGTTAAGTTATCCGCGTTGTTTATTTTATGTTAAGCCACCATTTATTTCATCTGCGTACTTATTAAGCTATCTGTGTCGGTTTATTTTATTTGTTAAGCCACCATTTATTTCATCTGCGTACTTGTTAAGCTATCGATTCTTTACTTTATATTAAGCTACCATTATTCATCTACGTGCTTGATAAGCTCCCCGCACTATCTATTGTATTTGCGTAATTGTTAAGCTATCATCATCATTTATTTTATCTGCGTCCTAGTTAAGTTATCTATGCCATTTATTTTATCTGCATACTAGTTAAGCTATCTGTGCCATTTATTTTATCTGCATACTTGGTAAACTACTTGCACCGACAATTAATTTTAATATGAGTACTTGCTAAGCTATCTGCGCTGTTTATTTTATCTGCATACTATTTGTGTATTTGTTAAGCCATCATTTATTTCATCTGCATACTTGTTAAGCTATCGATTCTATTTACTTTATATGCGTATTTGTTAAGCTACCATTTATTCATCTACGTGCTTGATAAACTACCCGCACCATCTATTGTATTTGCGTACTTGTTAAGCTATCATCATCGTTTATTTTATCTGCGTACTAGTTAATTTATCTGTGTCGTTTGTTTTATCTGTATACTAGTTAAGCTATCTGTGCCATTTATTTTATCTGCATACTTGTTAAACTACCTACACCGACAATTAATTTTAATATGAGTACTTGTTAAGCTATTTGCGTCGTTTATTTTATCCCCATACCAATTAAACTACTCGCATCAACAATTTATTTTAATATGCGTATTTGTTAAGCTATCCAACCGTTTATTTTAGAAGAAATTGTATTTACGTCCCTTAAGTCATCTTAAATGACATTAACACTCTATCTAATTTTGAAAAAACATTCACCTCTTCTATACTCACTAAAAAAATTGTGCATAACATGTATTTTCTGTCACTCTTTCAACTTTATTTGTCATTTATCAAAAAGACATTATAATACACTCCGACTATGCTACTAAGAACATAACAATATTGACCTTTCAAAATTAAAAATATCATATATATAATCGTATCTTTACAAATTAAAACAAAAACTTTAATTGTGTAATATAATAAATGACATGAATAAATGTAAGTATGACAAAAAATATTTAACATAAAATTAGGGATATTAATGTCATTTAAAATACCCGAGCCGTCCCTCACTAGCAATAAAAAGAACCATGCAAATCCCATAAACCCAAAAGAAGAAGAAAATAAAGAAGACGATGGTTTCAGATACTGAACTAAACTCAACAACAGTATCAGAAAAACCCATAGATATAGAAATGTCAGAACCAAAACCCCAAAACGACGTCGTAACAATGTCCCCTGAAAACCCTATCGAACAAAATCAAGATTTAGAATCATACTCTCCAGATTCTTCCTCCGAACAACAACAACAAAATTCAATCGCAAAAACAACCCAAAAACAACAAGATCCAAACCCTAGCCAACCTCGAAAACGACGTCGTCGTAAGAAATTCTTCACTGAATTAACCGCAACAACATCACTTTCCAAAACCCGCAAAAACGACGTCGCTAAAGATACCGATGTTGAAGCCCTAATTGCTATTTCCGTTGGGTTTCCCGGTGATTCCTTAACGGAGGAAGAAATTGAAGCTAATGTTGTTAAAACCCTAGGTGGTTCCGAACAATCGAATTATATAATTGTTCGGAATCACATTCTTGCTCGGTGGCGATCCGATGTTAATGTTTGGTTGACTTATGATCGGGCTTTGAAGTCGATTCGATCGGAACATAAGGGTTTGGTCGAATCGGCTTATAGGTTTTTGATTGAGCATGGTTATATTAATTTCGGTGTTTCGCCGGAAATTAAAGAGGCAAAAGTTCGGTCTTTTGATGGGGTTGAGAGGGGTAGTGTGATTGTTATTGGAGCTGGGTTAGCGGGTTTGGTTGCGGCGAGACAATTGATCTTTTTAGGATTTAAAGTTGTGATTTTGGAAGGTAGGAATCGGCCGGGTGGGAGAGTTAAGACTAGGAAGATGTGTGGTGGTGATGATGGTGGTGTTGAGGCTGCGGCGGATTTTGGTGGAAGTGTTCTTACTGGTGTTAATGGGAACCCTCTTGGTGTTCTTGCTAGACAATTGGATTTGCCACTTCATAAGGTTAGGGATATTTGTCCTCTTTATATGCCTGATGGAAAATGTGTTGATTCTGAGATTGATTCTAGGGTTGAGGTTTCGTTTAATAAATTGTTAGAGAGGGTTTGTAAGCTTAGGCAGGCTATGATCGAAGAGATTAAGAGTGTTGATGTTCCTTTAGGGACGGCATTGGAGGCGTTTCGTAGGGTTTATAAGGTTGCCGAAGATAAGGAAGAGAGAATGTTGTTGAATTGGCATCTTGCTAATTTGGAGTATGCAAATGCTACTCTTATGTCTAATTTGTCTATGGCTTATTGGGATCAAGATGATCCTTATGAGATGGGTGGTGATCACTGTTTTATTCCTGGAGGGAATGAGACGTTTGTTCGAGCGTTGGCTGAGGGTCTTCCAATTTTCTATGGGAAGACAGTGAATTGGGTTAGTTATGGAAGTGATGGTGTATTGGTGTGTGCCGGCGGGCAACAGTTTCGCGCGGACATGGCGCTTTGTACTGTTCCTTTAGGAGTGCTTAAGAAAGAGTCGATTCAGTTTGTCCCTGATCTTCCTCAGAAGAAGAAAGATGCTATTCATAGGTTAGGGTTTGGGTTGCTGAATAAAGTTGTGTTGCTGTTTCCGACTAATTTCTGGGGTGGGAACATTGATACGTTTGGTCACTTGGCTGAGGACTTGAGTATGAGGGGCGAGTTTTTTCTGTTCTATAGCTACGCTTCTGTGTCTGGAGGCCCGCTTCTCGTGGCTCTTGTTGCCGGGGAAGCTGCTATTAGGTTTGAGATGATGTCGCCCTTCGAGTCTGTCAAAAGGGTAATGAAAATTCTGAAGGATATTTTTCATCCGAAGGGGATCGTTGTTCCGGATCCCGTTCAAGCTGCCTGTACTCGATGGGGAAAAGATCCATTCGCGAGTGGATCTTATTCTTACGTTAAGGTTGGATCTTCAGGAGATGATTATGATATACTTTCAGAGAATATCGGAGGGAAACTATTCTTTGCTGGAGAGGCAACTAGCAGACAGTATCCTGCAACAATGCATGGAGCATTTCTTAGTGGAATGAGAGAGGCTGCAAACATATTGAGAGTGACAAGGTGGGAGTCTAAAACGCCCTGCGACACGACGAAAAACGTCGTCATTCAGGACAATGATTTGAACAAACTGTTTGCAAAACCTGACATGAGTTTCGGTAGCTTCTCTGCGTTGTTTAATCCAAACCCAAACGATCTCGATTCTAGTTCATTACTAAGGGTTAAAATTGGAAGAGATGTAGTGGATTGTCCCTGTCTTTATCTTTATACATTGCTTTCAAAGAAGCAGGTTATTGAGTTGAGTCAGGTCGATGGAGACGAGAACAGAATGAAAATGTTAAATCGCGATTTCAGGGCGATGTTAGTTGGGAGGAAGGGTTTATGTAGCACTGCTGAATCTCTTATTGATAACATAAAGTTGTTCAAATCTGAACTTAAAGAAGCAGAAAATGGTCTTGTGCATGGAAAGGAAAGTTCTTAGTAGTAAGTACCGTGGAAAAGTAGAACCTCTTGGCTCTAGCCTCTAGTTATTTTTATTCAAATTTTCAACATGACTAAATTAATTTCTGACATTTTTTTTTCTCCTCAATGTTGGCAACTTTTCCCAATGATTTTCTATACTGAACTTACTGACCTGTCACTGTTGTATTATATTCTTTTATGATTCATATTTGTACGTAGAAATGTTGGCCGCCAACTTTGTTAGTTACCTATATTCCTTCAATTCATTTTAGTAAACAATGCTTGTTTCACGTCGGTATCAAAAGAATCTTGCTGTATAAAAGATTACTCCATTCGTCCAATAATAATTGAGTCATTTAATTATTTAACACATTAAGATAAATGTATAAATGAAAAAAAGATTACTATTTTTATCAAATTATTCTTGTTAGATATTGATGCAATATCAATGATAAATATATAGTAGAAGATATTGTATTGAAAATTATACAAGTAGTGGATCGAAGTGAGTAATATTTTTTTGCATTTACGAAAATATATTTTTTTTGCTCAAATTAACTCATTATTGGAAATCAAATTCAAGATACAATCATATAAAAATGGAAAATCACTATGAAGAGCATAGGAGATAGATGTTTTTGCAGCTGCATGAACATTATCGTTCCCTTGTCATCTAGTAAAAACAATCTAAAAATTGTCTCCTAAGAATAGTCCTACAAAATCATCAATGATAGAGTCAGGCATATTCTGATCTATTTAATTTTCCGTTGTAAACATCACCAACCACTTTTGCCGTCAAGTTCTAAAATAACATCTGAGATTTGCTCCCAAAATCCACTTTTTCCATTTTTATACAAGCTCCAAGTTTCACAGGCATTTGCTTGAAGGTGAACTGTATCCAAACAGGAATGTGATCCAGCACACACATCTTACATAGTCGTACCCTATCCTTCGTTACTATCTTTTAGATATGAATATATGAATGCATCAACGTGGATATCTCTAGTAGCATAAACAAAGCTTATATATACTCTTTCTATTGGCAAAGCAATATTTCATACAAAATGTTCACAATGGTTAATCATAGAATTAGTGATTGTACTTCAAAACTCATCCCACTTCTGGACAATGTTTCATCACTACAAAAAAACTTGGTAACATAGATATCACATAGAAATAAAACAAAGCAGGATCTCAACAATGATATATGTAATACAAAGGATTGATCAAGTTGGCTTGAGGCCAATTACATAAGAAATTGCAAATATTACAAGTAAAAAATAACTAAACACAATATGCAGATTGATCTAGCTGGACATCTTGACTTGATCACTAGATTGTAGTGCTTGAGAGGCGAAAAACCTCACATCAACATCTGGATCCTCACTGAGCTCAACCAGACAGGGACGAATGGTACTCTCGACAACCTTCATTGTTCAAATGGCATTTAATTGTGAGACAATAAAAGAAAATTTGGGCAAATGTAGGAAGTGCGTTAAAGATGAAATCTTAAATGGAAGTTACTTACAGACTCATCAACAATTGGAATGAGAGACTGCAATACTTTAGCAACATTGAATTTGATATTGGGTACCCTGCAAGACATACTGTCAGCACTGGCTCAAATAAAGACATGCAAAGTGAGGACTAGGCAATTTTACCTATCTTTTGCTGCATTAACGACCAGAGGCAGCAGGTTTGAAGAAGTAATTTCTGCGCCCAGAACGGGAGCTAACAGAGAAATTGCGTGTAAGATCGTCATTCGATACAGATAATGTGGATCATTAATCATGTCCAAAACCTGCAAAAATACTTGTTTAGCTCAATAGTGATCAACACACCAACCGTCTACTGTAAAATAAGAAAATCTTTGGGAGAAATTTATTCAAATTGATACATTTTATTTCATTTTCTTCAAATTTCAGTACATACCTTAAGTAACTGCTTTTGCATATTATGACCTCCTCATTTTATTTCACATCATTTCTTGCCTTATAACATTCCTTTTCATTTTTACTTTTTTCAAAATTAGCATCATTTGATAATTTTGTTTGTGTTAGGTAACAGTTGATTAAGAACTTCATACCTAGGCCAAGATGTCAAAGCCAAAAATTTTAAGAATTATGAAATGCATCAAGAAACCCAAACTCTTTTTGCATTATTTTCAAGGCAGGGGCAAATAAAAATTGGGTGACAGAGGCCCTACAAGTTTAAGAGAACATTTTCAAAGCATTGGTTTAGAGGATGTTCCATGATATCGCTGGAATTATAATCCTTTTCCATAGATTAAGTCTTCAGGTAAAATGCTGATCTGCGTAAAGAAAATAAGTTCATATGATAAAAATACCTGGGGAATAATGTGCTGCATTGCCCATTCTGGTCCAAATTCTTCTGCCAAGCGTTTGACATTATTGGCAGCTGCGTCACGGATTGAGTATACCTACAACCACAACCAATATAGTTGAAGTCGATATGATGCCTTTGACGCGAATAACATGAAAAACAGAATCGCATTAACCTATCCCCGACCCCCGCAAAAAAAAAACCAGAATAACAAGCTACCTAACTGTAGACGTTTTAAAACCTTTTTTATAACTTGTAAACAGATCTCTAAGAAAGATTTGTGAGCTTTATATTACACTATGAGACTTTAAAGCTATTTCACATCCTAAATAACTTGGGCAGAAAAAAAACTGTGCCCTTCAAAGAACCACTACAAAAATACATTTCAAGCCTTGTCCATATAAAGTTTAGTAGCTTCTCAAACCTTGTCCTTCAGCCATTGCATGCAAAGAGCTCCAAGTTTATCATCAAAAAATCCTACACCCAACTGACTTGCTAACAAGGGTATATATTCTATGATTGCAAGTCTAACTCTCCAGTGCCGATCCTCAGCAAGCTCAACAATAGCTGGTAATAGCGATTGAGATAACAGGTCAATACCAATAACCTGCAAGGAACACATGCAAATACATTACCATAGCTTCAATAGAAGGAATATATGAAACGTAATAGCATTTGGGATGTACATTGCCAATCTGAAAATTTTCAATTTTAAGCCACAAACCTGGTTCACTTGATCAAGCTTGCTGATAATATTTAGCCTGACATCAGGAAACTCATCTTTCAAAAGAGAGAGGAAAATAGGAAGCAGTTGCTCAATTGTTGCATCCTGCAACAACCACAAAAATATATCAAAAGCAAGAACACACATGCATCCTCTCCTTCATTTGAGTAGATACATTTTCAAATACATTAATTAATGCGAGTACAACTTGTGTTCTTAGATAGAGGTTCATACCTTCCCTAAAACCGGTGCCATTCCCATTATAACTGAAGCCAATGCAGAGCGAACATGTTGAGATGAATCTGTCGATAACTCCTAGAACAGCCAAACTTGACCAGTCATTAACAATTCAATATCTATAGACATCAAAAGTATAATAAAGATTAATATGCAGTATAGCCATACCTTAACACATGGTAGAATATGCTGAATGGCTAGTTCAGGATTTAATATGCGGGAGAACTTGGTCACTTTCCCAGCAGCAGCAATACGTACTTCAGCCTCATTATCACGCAGCAGCCGAACATATGCAGGAACCAATTCCGCCCTAAAAATGTATCATCATCATAATTATAAACAGTCAATTAGAATCTGAGAAACAAGTACATATTAAATCACGCCATAACCATGGAAAAATTAATACGCGGCTCTAACATTTATACATTTGACAAGTAGCGTGAGGTTTTTGACCATCGAAGAATGTCTATAAATTAATTAATATCAACTTCTGGAACAGATTTTCAAGCAAACTCCAGTGGATAAGGTGATAGGACACTGGTTTTGGGCCTAAGCCCAATAAACAAGCTGAATAGAGAAGTTAGAGGAAGATCCGCTGATGTGGCAGTGTGTTAACGTGTGTGAGGGATTCTAGGGAGTTAGTTTATTCAGTTGTCAACAAAGTCCATGTGATTCTGTTATTTAGGGGAGTGAGGTCATTCTTGCATTTGTGAATAGTTCACTTAGGAAAGAATATCTCTCTGGTAGGAGTCTGACTCTGGTTTATCATTTTCAATTGTAGAGCCTTTGTGCTCAAGATTTACCATAAATAATATAAATTTCATTGATCCGAATTTGCGGGTTCTATCATAAGGCATGCAGGAAAATCGTGACAACAATTCATTATACAGATAAGAAAGGTTACCTGGTGGAATCAGGACCAACAGCTTCACATAGCTCATAGAGTTGATTGGCAACCATGTAACGAACGCGCCATGACTTATCCTGGATAGTACAGTATTCAACAATGTAATAAAGGCAGAACATCATTCTAGAAACAACACAAGCCAGCAAAAACATTTGTTTTTTTGTTTTTCTTCTTAAGAATACAAATAGATTTCTTCAAATTAAAATGAAAAAGTGTGGGGTTATGAATATGAAGAGCGTGCTGACAGCCAACAAAAGTAACACTGAAAGAGAATCCACCTTCTAACAGACCTACAGCCAAGGTGTAAACTCACTCCACTATTGAATACTACAAATGCAGTAATTACTCATAACAAGTTAGGCATGATTAAGATCTTCAACCTAACATGAGGAGTGTTAAGAGTAGTGTATTAAGCACATAAACATGTGCTTGAGGGTGATGATACTAACCTATTTTACTGTACATTAATGCATTCACACCCATATCGATTACAGTTTTCTCTTATTTCACACTAATAGATTATTTCCTAATTTTATGTGTTCTTGTATGTCCACTCATCCATCGCAATATTCTCAGCTATGCAAAATTTAGCTTACACGCTCTAGTTGGCATTTTCCAGCCCAATATACCATAAAGAACTGTCGATCTTATGACTATGTGGTAAAGTGACACCTATGCTATGAAACAATATTATAAGATATATCTTAAGCTGATACATACAGTGCTAAATTATGAAAGTATAGTTATTTGCACAGTGCTACATACGTTGGACAGCAGTAACAAACCATGGCTCAGCTTATGATATACTCTCATAAGTCAAAGTGAAATGCCAAAATGAGAAAAACAAGACATCCCCTCATTGTGTTGGGCACAAAATAGATGTACAAGAAAAATATGTCTCTGCACATATAAACACAAATTGCATGCATATGTTCACATGAAAGGATGCCTAAAGCTATACTAACACAGAGTCACAGACAGGAGGCTTGAACGAGATGTAGCTCAACCATGGACCTCTTACAAAATTTTTCTATTATTCCACTTTGTTAAATTAAATCTTAGTAAATCAGTAAGTTAGACAGCATAAAATGCATATCATCCCACATAAATTACTAATGCTCGAAGTACCTGAGAAAAATTGACTATAACAGGAAGAATATGTGCCACACAATCTTGAGGCTCCAACAATTTTCCAAGAGCTGCACAACCCTCAACAGCAAGAAGCCGAACAGAATCTTGATCTACAAGAACACGAGTCAAAAAGTTATTAGTTTATATAATTACATCCAGTAGATTACTTAAAAAATATTGTACTATTCAATAAATGAGCTTATGAACGTGACAAAACAAAAAGTATATTCATTTAATTAGTTGTTAGTGGAACATACTGATAACTTCATAATATCTTCAGTTTCTAACATGGAAAATAAATAAACTTCCAAGATTAAAAGAAACTTAATAGTTTCATCTGAACCACAAATAATGTGTAACTTTTGAGGCTGCCTTATCTTAAATTCATTAAACAAATAAAATTTATCAGAAGGTCGATTTTTTTAATAAGATTATAGGCAACAATAATGTAAATGCCCTCTTGAGAGTTTCCTTCATTTGGTTAAAGTTCCAATTGTTTGGTATCACTGGAATTAAATATATGTGCAGTATTTCCTTGGTTAAAAATAATGATAACAGCGTCAGTTCATCAGGAAAAGTCTGCACAGATGAAAAGTGTTGTCGAGGAAACTAAGATCGTCAGAGATTAATTACGAACAGTTGAAGGCATTAGATGCTGATAATTAAGGTACTTAGATGAAAGTGGATATTTCTTGTATTTTAGGTACTTTGATGAATAACTTTCAAAGTCACACTACATAGGACCTGGTTGAAACTTTTCAATGACTCCAAAAATATTTAAATTTTAAAGCAGAATCCAATCTTCTTTTTCTCTCATGGTTTCCATCTTGTCGATCTACTGAACTTAAATCGACCTAATTCCCTACCTACATGAACTGATCACCGTCAAACAGAATTTCATTATCTGATTTGCATATAGCCCTACATGAAAAAGTCTTTAATACAACATCATTCTCAGCCATAGAATACCAGCTATCTATCCCAGGCTCCTCACCTAATCTAAGCAACAAAGCTATTCAACTAAATATATTTATATTAATACTCCATTCATCATTATGTTTTGCCTACATTTATTGAATAGATCCATAAAGGAGTGCAGAAATTAGTCATGTTAAATAAACTTTACATACCATCCTGTGTAAGATCATCAAACACAGACATGATATCGGTTTTCAAGTGGGCAGCTTCAACAGTAGAAGCAAACTTTCCAAGGTTGGT
Source organism: Cicer yamashitae (assembly GCA_037974755.1). Lineage (NCBI taxonomy): Eukaryota > Viridiplantae > Streptophyta > Magnoliopsida > Fabales > Fabaceae > Cicer > Cicer yamashitae. The sequence continues at coordinate 46,315,570 of JBBPBQ010020322.1, read as the reverse complement.
AGCAGCGGATCTCCTAACCATGGGCATATCATCTTGACACAGCTGACCATATATGGCTCTTAGTTCAGTCTTCAATCCCTCCGATGCACTAGGGTAAGCGATGTGAAACAAACCGCATGAAGAAACTCGAGCAGTGAACCACTCTCCAGAAGCCAGCCTCTACACATTTGATATCACAACAAAACCATCATATTGATAAATGCAATGAATCACAATCCGCTCAGGATTTCTAATATAATAACACCCATGATTTTAAATCACCATCATACAAATAGTGCATCAAAATTAAACTCTACAATAAAAATGAAATCCAATTATGTTATGTTATGTTATTAACTACCTTAACTAAAGGAATGAAGTGTTCAACCAAATCTTGTTCTCTCATCTGAGCTCCAATTCTACAAAGCGACTCAACTGATTTATCCCTAACACAAGTTTCCTCAACGGTACACAGAGTTTCCAAAGGCGGAAGCAAAACGCTAGCATACTCAACACCACCAACATAAGGAACGAAAACCCCTAATTCCTCTGCGGTCGCAAGAAGCACCTCATCATCGTCGTCGTTGTTCTCGCTGAGAAAAGGAATCAACTCCTTTCTTGTTCTTTCCTCGCCAAGCGCACGCGCAATCGTCGAAAGCCTACGGATCGAGTTCAGCCTTAGTTGAATGTCCTCGTTCTTCAACTCGTCGATTAGAACAGCGATTGGATATAGAGGTTGATCCACCATAGCCATGTCGATTTGAATCTACTATTCGCTCGATTTCAAACGCGAAATGATGATAAAAAATTGTAATAATTCTCGATATCTGCAAAATCTGCAATGCGATTCTTGATCTGAAGAAATAGAGCGTGATTTAGAGAAATTAATTAAAAAAATTTGAAAAATTAACAAAAAATGAAGAAAAAATTAATTAGAGGATGATGAAGAAGTGTTCTTGAACCTGAATGAGATTTGAATTTGGATTTGATTGGATCGGATCTATTGTTTGGATGGAGAGAAAATAGGTGTGTTAGAATTTTCCCGAGAAAATAAGCATTCTCGAGGGTGTAATAACTGATGATTTGTTTGGCTTGTATTGTATTGTTGTGATTATTGTTCATTGTTTGGGGTGAAGATATTCAAATCGTGCTTTTTGGACCTAAAGTGATTGTACCCGATCCACAAACAAATACGGGTTTTACAACTTTTTAGCTTTTTTATTTTTTTAATGTTATTCTTGATTTTAGATGTATTTGAAAAAATTAAACTTCTGGAATTTCAATATTCAAGTCACAGGCTTTTTTCACATAATTAATTTTCGTGAAATTGTTTTAGTTAAAATGATTGGAATAAATGATTAATAAATATTCGTTAATGTTCAATTAATGTGAAGTATTTTGACAAACACCAATTATTAATCAAATTTTATTTTCTCAAGTTCTCCCATGAAATAGAGAATTGAAAAATATAATTCAATTTAATTGGTAATATAAAATAATGATTCAAGTAAATTATAAGTTGAGAGTTTTTTCATTTGAAATTATCTAGTTATACTATTTTTAGTTTCTATTTATAAGCACATTTTGTTTTTTCATTTTTATTAAGAAAAGTAGAAAATAAATTTAATGTGTCTTTTGTAAGTGAGTGAATATATTTCATTTGTCTTTTTATTTCTCAAGAAAAATAGTAGAATTAATAGAAGT
>JBBPBQ010020322.1:46289699-46313423 GCA_037974755.1 Cicer yamashitae | reverse complement strand
CATTAAATAAAAGGTGTTTTAGAGATATCATCATTAAATACGATAAAAATACTAATATTTACTTATATTTTATTACAAAAAATGAGATTAATTTTACTAATAATTCATTCCAAATAAAGTATTTAGTAATGTGTTTGTTTAATAAGTATAATAAATCATGTAATTTAAAATTTATTAAATGATATGATAACATCTTATTAGATAACTATATGAAAACTATTTTTACAGAAATAATTTTGAGTAAATTCCCCAAACATGTTATTAAATGGGTATTTCATTTAAATTTGTAGTGATTTGATTCATTTCAGATAAATTACCTACTAATAAAATATACTAAGAGTAAACACTCTAGTATTCTTTTTTATTAACCAAGGGTCTTCATTGTCCAAAGTAGTTTCAATTTTGATTTAATAATGCACAAAATATTTATAGTAAATTAAAACATAAGTAAATGTAAATGTTACTATTTTTGACGGAAACTATAGATGAAAGAAAAATATAGAAAAGAATATTGATAATAAGAATGATGATCACGTCAAGTTACAATAAGGCTAATATAGTTGCTGCGAGTAACTATAAATTTCACTAACTAATTGTAATCAAACTAACTAATTAACAATAGTAATTAATTAGTTTATCCGATAATAAATACTAAAAAATATTTTAAGAAAATTAAGCACTGTAGCATGAAGAAATATTCAGATGTTCTAAAGAAACAGTAACAATGCATATTTTGATTTTGGAACAAGAACAATTAGATATTTCCATGATACATGTTACAAAGTGAAAGTGTATATGTCAAATTGTTAATCCTTAAATTTGAAACAATTAAACAACCTAGTCCAACCAGATGTTACAGTTTCTTGTTGTTCAAGAGGGTCCTTAAACTTTGCTTTCTCACCCAATTCTTCAAAAGAATCCACAAGGTTCTGTAGCCTTGCCACAAATTCAATCAAAAGTGATGTAAATGTAGCCAAAGTTAATGAACTAGCACTTTCATATGTTTTTGATTCTTCCTGTTTCGTTATAGTTGCATCTGCTTGAAATGAAATATGTGCTGGCCAAGATGTCTGTTTCCGAAAATATTTTTCGTCGGTAATATTCGCTGGGTTAATGATGTCGGCCGCAACGTTTTCTTCCCAACTTTTTGGAACTCTAACTGATCTTAAATCAAGTACAGCTTCACTTAGTGACTTGTACTCCAAGAAATGGCTTTCTTCATCCATGTTCAAGAGGTCTTGTGAAACGTTTTCGTTTCTTGGCCTGTTACCGATTTCCCACAGGTCCGCATTTACAAGAAGGAAAGATTTTTTATCGATCCTTTGTTGTAATTCTTCTGCTGCCTCGTGTACTTCGAATAGAATGTCGTCTTCGCCTAATTTCTCCATCTTTTTAACTTTGTCACCTAGTTCGCGTAGAACTTTAGCCGCTTCGGAACCTACCTTCTTGAGCTCGTTGCGGAAAACTTGCCTCTTCTCAGCTGGAGCCTACTTTTCAAAAGGTGGTTTAGTACACGTGTACTTGCATACGTCGAAAAATAACAAAGATACATGTTTAGTTGAGAAAACTTTTTATGTTTTTGTTTTCTGTTTTCACTTTTAATTTCAAAACTATATTTGTAAGTAGTTTTCATTGTTTCTTGTACAGATATTAGAAAACAAGAATATAAAGAGAATACAAGATAAATACAATAACAACAAAGCTTTATTCCACTAAGTAGGGTCAGTTACATGGATCATACGACACCACTGCGTTCTATCATATGGCATTATCTTTATTCATTTCATTAATCTCTAGGTATTTCTTAGTAGTTTCTCTTAGAGTTTTTCTAGATATTCTTATGCCTCTACCGATTTGTTTACCCTATATCTGATTTACACTCCTTACTACAGAATCTACAGGTCTGCAATAGGTTCTACCCCAACTTTCTCTAATGTTGTTATTTCTAATCATATGTTGTCAGTCTTTTCACACATCCAACATAACATTCTCATATCTACTGCGTTTATCTTAAACTAATTTTTTAAAAACATAATAGAACTAATATTAAAGAAAAAATGATGTTAACACAAGCCACTTTTCTGAGACATCAAAGAGAAAAAAATAACAACAAAAAATTTGAAGTGAAGACTCTCAAAGGCTAATAATATAGAGTATAACAGAAAAGTTGCCAAATAAGAAGTACCTGTATTTCAGAAAGTATACATCCATGCATAGCCATGACCATAAATGCACAATGCCTAAGTGCTCCACTTACTTTAACATAATTTTTCCATGGATATCTAAGCATTCTGTAACGACCATGAGGCGGTTCCCACACAGCAAAACTCATCTTCAAACAACAATACGCGACTACGAGTCAGGGTCATGATCATTTCATTCTCTTCATAAAAAAAACAGACAGTAAATTTAAGGAGATAAGATATTACCAATGCATCCTCTGTGCTTGTAGATTCAACAGCTGCTCTATAGCCACTGTAAACTACATCGTCAGATGCTTGATATGTAAGAATTTTCGAAGGCACCCTCTCGTATTCGATACAGTTAAGGTAGTTATTTACTACACCTGAAAAAGAAACATAAACAAAGTTATTCAACCTAACAAAAAATAAGGTTATGAATCATCAAAACTAAATGTAAGTAGTTGCTTATTACTACATATTAAATGACGTAAATTTTAATAAGCCTGAAAAAATTATTGTATTATTTTTTTTGGTAAATAAAATACAAAATTGTGGAGACTCTGAGATTCATTTAAAGGGCTGACTAACCTTCTAATGATGTTGCAACGCCTGTGAAATTTTTTGCGACAAGATTATGCAGATCCTCACCGGCCCAGATCGGATATATGCACACATTTACACCAACGGATACAGCAGCACCAAGGGCAATGAGCAAAAATCGATTTGTAGCTGTATGAAAAAATTCGCCTGTTCGATATCCGGATACGATAATGTAGCAATAGGTGATCAAGAACACGCGGAAACCATATTCATAAGCCTTCATGGTAGGGTATAGTTTAGCATATGTGGCACAAAATCCTACAAATCAAACACCATAACATCAGAAAAAAAGACATAAGCTAATGAAGAAAAAAAAGAGATAAAATGAAAGTAATTCAAAAATTCAGACCTACGATGAAGATTGTAACCATTATTACAATTTCTTCCCATTCTCCTGCCAATTTTGATAGCATTCCCATTGCCAAAGCAAGTCCTCCAGCTGATAAAGTCCCTAATCCTCTGTTAAGCCCTTTGCTAAGAGTTGCTCCTGCATGAATATACATTGTGATGACCAAATTATTGTTTATAAGTGAAAAGTTGAATTGATGTTTATGCTTGTGTTGTTGACCCAATGGAAAGTGTGATGAAGAGCTCTTAGGTTTGCTAAGTTGATGATGCTAATGCATTGTTGTTTTGATAAACAACTTAATAAAGATCTTGTAGCATAGGCACTTAAATAAGCTATTTCTACAATGAAAAGATAAAATAATATTAACTTATTAACTTATTTTCATATAAACTATAAGTTTGTTTTCATAAGCTATCCTGATGAGTTAATCAAAATAAGCTGATACATAAACTCAAATAAGTCAATTCAATCAGACCCTAAGAATTATAAGCTCTAGTTAAGTCATTTATGTGGGAGTTGCCATATGGCAATACCAGATCTAGGATAAATTATAATACCATTTTTAAGTTTTAGGTCCAACTCAACTCTATAAAATCGACTTTTATTAGGCGAGCATTCTCTAAGCTTTAAGTCCTTGTCAACAATTGATCAAAGTTTTCAGGTGAATGCTACGGGGGACCACCTTCATAGGTGGTTCACCGTGAATCAATGTTTAAAAATCACCTAAAATTTTAACAAAGATTGACGACACTTCTCGAAACAGTTCTCTTGTACTTAATGGATGAGACAATGACTCGATTGATGTAAAAAGAAGAAAAAATGAATATGTCCCTCAAAACCTAACTCGTTGAGCCAATATCAATAAGTCATAGTCTCAGAATAAAGACAAGGAGAACCGTTAATTTATAGTTCTAAAGAGTATTGTCGATCGTCATTAGTTTTTCGAGTGACTTTAAAGCATTGGTCCACAGTTGACCTAATCCACCTTAGATTTTGCCAAGTTTTCAATTTAATAAAAGAGAGAGTATATAAACATTATACAATTGACTATTTGACTTAAATAAGCAAAACAGTAACTATGGAACATGCAGCAGAAACGTTTATCACATGTGATTTCATTGTCACAAATTGAATATAAAATTGAAATATTATCAAACTAACTAAATTAACATAGTAAGTACAAAAATTGGATGTCCCATGGTCAAACATTTCTAATTCCTTCCTTTATTTATTTAATCAAAAAAGTAAACATCAGTCTACTTTTCCTGGTGATGATTAATTAAAATAACTCAGTTATAGAAATCATATTTTTTAAATTTATTTTGAACAATCACATGTTTTAATTTTAATGATATATCATATCATCATCATTCTAACAACAATTTTGATTGTACTTTGTTTCATTCCATTAATACTGTTATCACATTAATTTTGGTCTATTTATTATCTATCTTCATAACAATTTTTGTAGGAAAAGTAAATAAATAGAAGTAGATTTAATCCAATTAACGCCATGTGTAATTTTGGAAACTAAAAATAGATTGGTTGTAGGAAAAAAATGTGGCATGGAACTATAGTCTAAACTAGTTTTATGACCTCCAATGAAAATATAAGATCTTTCTACATCACTTCATTTTTGTACCTGAATTTTAAAATTAGTAGCATGACATAATCAAATGAATTAATTTCATTGATTATCACTATCAGTATAAAATTGATTTTGATATAACCATTAAACTAAAAATTAGTTTAAAGGGACATACCACTTGTAAAACTTTTACTATAACATTTAAACTAAAAATTAGTTTAAAGGGACATACCACTTGTAAAACTTTTACTATAACATTTACCGAAAATCCATTATTTTGCCAAATCATCTCACTCACTTCTTTAAATATATTTGGTTTAATGGCAGATTTGGTCCCTTTATTATTATCAATTCACAAAATTGATCCTCTTATTTTAAAAGTCGATAGTTTTGATACCTTCTTGAGATTTTTAAACTAAAAAATGACGATTTAACATATTTTAAAGAACGTGACATATAATTCTATGATATATAACTATCTAAATGAATTAATTATTCATATTTCATTAATTAAATTAAAAATAAGAAAGATTTCAAAAGTTGAAAGCTAGATTTTTACGGCGTTTTATTCCAATTTTATGAGGTTAATCATTATACATTATCGTATGTAATGTTATTTAAAGCATCACAAGTCATAAGTTTTTAGTTAAAAAATGACGAACCAAAACTGTCGACTTTTAAAATAGAGTGACCAATTTCATGAATCATTAAAAATAAAGAGATTAAAACTTCAAAAATAAATAAACTAAAACTGCAATTAAACCTAAAATGTTAGTTCATATTTATGTAAAATATATTTATACTCAAGGTGTTAAATTAAACTCATAAATAAATAAAAACAAAAATAAAACTAACTTTGATTTGAGACATTATAATTATAATCGTTACTTCTTCAAAGTCTGCATATGAATGATCGTAATTTATTGACAGCTTAAAACATTTAAGAGACATTGCATAACAATTAAATTCGATTACCTATGCTGAATTCGAAGACGACAACAACCGTAAGAATGGCCCAAACAGAGTACTTTCCAACATCTTGAAACGGTTGTTTAAGAAAAATCAACAAAGAAATGAGAATAAGAGCAACACCCATTTTGGCCGAAAATATAATCTTCCTCGGATCAGAACGACCCATTTCCCACGCGCTCACAGTCACGCGCTTCACATTTTTCCACAATTCCACGATCCCATCGGAGAAACCACGGAACGAACAGCACCTCCGTTTGGACTTTCCCGGCACGGCGAAGTAATCTTCGTCGGACTCCGGTAAAGGAATCGCAATTTGAGAATAACCACCTCCACCTCCGCCTTTCATGGATAATAGTTTCCCTTTTTTCTCAGCGAAACTGTGACGAAAGGAACCTAATTTCGGTACTCTTGAAGAAGCCATCATGGTTACTTTGATGAGTGTTTTTTGAAGTTGAGAGTGAAGATTTGGTTTTTGTTTTTGGATAAAGATTAGATTAGATTGAAGGCGGTGTAAGAATGAATGAATGAATTTGAAAGTGGAAACTCAAAAAGTTGTTTTAGTTGCCGCATACGTTGGTTGCTCGTATAGTCGTGCCCACCATTATTATCATCATCATTATTTATATTCATTATTAGTACCCAATTATTAATATAAAGTCCATCTCACTGGAAATCTATCTAACTACGAATGCAATTTTAAAATATATTTATCAATTTGTAAAATTTATTTATTAGTTTGTTTAACATTTATAAAGAAAATGTAATTAATTTTATTAAATAATTTATTGGAATATTAGTTTAGATTATATTTAAAATTGTAAATTATTTTATAATTTATTTTATTTAGGTATTTATATTTGAAATGTTTTGGACATTAAATATATATATTTTTTCTTAACTCCCTCTTATTTAACTTCTTTTTTTATTTCTTAAATATTGTTAATATAATTAAATAATAATAATTAAATATGGTTAATGTAATTAAAAAATAATAATAAATTTTTTAAAAAATATAAAATTTTAATAATAAAATCAAATAAAATATCAAAGTTAACGTGTTTGAGTAGATGTGCGAAAAAAAAGCAGTTAAATAAGAGAGAGTTATTAAGAAAATACGTTCTTATTTTATCCACAACTTACTCCTATTTCTTTTGGTATATTATTATAACCTCCTTTTTCGTACATTATTATAACAACTTCCTCCTATATTTTTTGGATCTAATAAATAAAAATTAATGAAAGTAATAATAATAATAATAATAATAATAATAATAAAATATGAATTTGATGTATTTTTTTCCTTCAATTTGTAGTATTTTTTTCTTTAATTTAATGTGTTTTGTTTTTTCAATTTAATTAATTTTATTTTATTAATATAATTTATTTTATTATTATTATTATTATTAAAATTTATAATAGTATTATTATTAATGTATAATTATTAAAATTATTATTATTATTATTTAATAATGTATTTTATTTTATTATTATTATTTTGGTTTTTTAAATATTTTAATTATTTGTAATTAATTTAAATTAACAATAAGTCACTAATATTAATAATATTATTAAAATTAAAATTATTATTATTATTATTTAATAATGTATTTTATTTTATTATTATTATTTTGATTTTTTAAATATTTTAATTATTTATAATTAATTAAATAATAATTATACCCATAAATAAAATGAAACAAAAAAAAATACATACCCTTAGTACATGGTCGCATCCCCAGACCTCCTACTATAACAAAAAAAAATGTCTTCACCTGGTAGCATTTCCAAGTTGCGATCAGGAACTGGGGCTAAAAAGTAGGACAATCCCGTATTTTAATTTGGGAGTAGGGCATTTTGGTTAGTTTTTTGAAAAAGTATGATATATAGGTAAAAATTCCGAATGATGAAGAAGATGAAATTTTTATTTTTTTAAAAGACAATAAAATGATCATTTGTTAATCAAATAGATTAGTTGTACACTTATCTACATGGACAGTTAATGGTCACATCAGTAAGTTTAACGCCTTTAGAAAAGGAAGTGACAAGAAGAACCTAACTAAGCAACAATTGTTAAAGACACTAACTATTTTGAAATATTAATGAAAACTTGTTTGAGAGCAGGACAGAGTCAGTGACTAAATATTCATATTAATATGTCATCAATACACCATTTATTAATGGCGTGGTTTATATGGCACTCATCCATATTAATATATGTCATCAAGTATATTAATCGAATGGACGTCATTGAAATTTAATTGATTGTGTAAACATAGTTGCACTCACCTCATTATTGATGTATAAGATTAGTTCAATTGCAAAAGACAAATCTTATGATCAATTAATAGTGGGAATGAATGAGTGGTGATACTTATCTTCTAGATTTTAGGTTCGACTCTCACATACGGTAAAAATTCATATTTTTTGAAAAAATATAAATATATAAATGAAATTTTGTAAGTGGTGCATTGACACTTTAGAATTGTAAAAATTGATATTTTTTACTTAATAGTTATTTTTTATTTCCTTTTTTGTTTTCTTAACAAATGTTATGACCTTTAAGAGAATATATACTTCATCCGAAATAAAATACAAGTACAAAGAATTTTCAAAAAGTTGATGTATTTGGTCTAAAATTTGAATTACATACATAATTATCATTATGTAGCTATATATATATATATATATATATATATTATTTTCTATTTATTAATTATGAGACTTAATTATAGTACTAATTAGATTTATGAATAATAAATATTGTGCTTATTTATGCCTTTGATCCTTGTAATTTGGGATCATTTTTAATTTAGACCCTACAAATTTATTTTCTTGTTAATAGGTCATATAATTTTAAATCACTTTTAATTTAGTGCCTCACGACATTTTTATAGTGCTAAACAAAAAAATTGATATGTCATGAGTGACTGAACACTACTAATATTGTTTGGACTTTGGGTGATCATGATCACCCTTAATCCCGACAAAGCTATCCAAAATTTATATCAACAAATCTCTATTACTACTTGTGCAAAGTTCTGACATTTATTTTTGTATTATCTCAATGTTAACAACACTAAGTTCCATCTAAATTATATCTAGTACACGACTTAGTGCTATTATATCAAAAGTTTGTCTCCTAAAATCGTTTCCTAAAAAAAAGGAAAAATAAAAGAAGAAAAAGACGATTTTATTTTAGAGGAAAATCACCGAAAGAAAAAAGAAAAAGAAAAGAACCATTGGAGGATTCTAATTCAAAACTTCTAACTCGCACTAAGTCCATCACAACCATACATAATAGATCCAACTTCCTTGCAGTCAAACTACTATACATTCACACAATCGAATATTGACAAAAATTAGATTAAGGTCAGATAATTCAGATTAAATATTGGTATTTCAAAATATATAAAACAAAAATTAAAATTTGCAATTTTTAGAACCTTGTGATCAAGATCAGAAGGTTGATAATATTTGTAACTGTGTGAATGTGTTATGCGTCAAACTATTAACAACATTAAATCTAATTTCACTCAACCTTTTATCAGTACCCCAAATAAAAAACTCACCAATAAACCTTTAACAAAACCCTTAATCTTAAGTAAATGGAAGTACTTGAAGTGAAAACAAATAAAGTTTTGACCTTCAATTGTTTTTCTAACCCTAACAAACTTGAAATTTCTTAAAAAAAAAAAAAAGAAGTACTTGAATTAAAAACATATATTTTTTACCTTTATTTGTTCTTCTTACCCTAACAAACTTGAACTTTATTTAAAAGTTAAGGATTAAAGTATACTCTACTAACCCCAACAAACTTCAAGTAAAGATTTAAATAAAGGTCTAAAATTATAACATTTATGACCTTCATAAAGAAAACTTTTATATGTCTCTTATGTCTTTCCTCGCCCATAGTTTCTCATTGTGCCTCTTCTACGATCACTAAAACATCAACACAAATTTATGGAGACCTTACTGTAGCAATGTTTCCAATTCCCTGAATAAAAACTCCACGAAATCATTTGCCTCATTCAACCATGTTTTCAATCACTAACCATAAATATACCACATGTCAGATATGTCACACCTTGTCACAAGTAATCAACATATTTTAATACACTTTTTATAGCATTGCACTTTGCGTGTTTATATGTACTATAGGTCTTAATTAATTATTGGATTTTACCACATCATGACCTATTCTTCTTTTCAGACCATAACTTGGTGACGTTGGAAATCTAAGAAGCAGAGCTACAACTCTAATGTTGAGGCTGAAGTCCATTTCAGATATCTTGATGATAAATAAATAAAATGTGATTTGTTGCAGTTGTCATAATGACCACGAGTTTTAACTCATGTAATTAGTTATTAGTGGGCTGATTAGCATCTCTTGGATTAAGCTCTTGGTCAAAATTATTCACTAACCTAGTTTAACCTATAATAAATAAGATATTTGAGATCATTGTCCGCATATCTTACTACTATTCAATTTTCGTAGAGGCCTAGTCGTTGTTGAACTTCTTGTTAGTTTCGATTTCTAAATCAATCAATTGGATAAGGATGTTTTGTGAGACTCTTGAGGTTTGATTCTCAATGCAATTTTCTTGTATGTTTTTATCTCTTTTCCTATCAATTTCTCATGTCCCCCAGATCTTTTTGTATGAATACAATCTTTGTTCTGATGTTAAATTATGTCAATTTCAATTTCTACTATTTGATAGAGATTATTCGAAATAGATTGAACACTTGTTTTAGTTTAGTTCGAATAGGAATTGATAGAATATGTAACGCTTAGCTATAAATTTGATTGAATTGGATTATAACATTAGACGTGTTAAGTGACATTTGTTTACTATCACAATTAATTAAACGTTATGATGCTTGATCCAATAGAAATTCAAATAAAATTAATTGACGATTGTTTAATTAATTTTATAATTAAACAATAATAGAAACATGAAATGAATATTTATTTATAAATTGTGATAGAATTGAAACCTATAAAATTTAAGGGGTTTTCCTCTTCTTTGCCATATTTATTCATCTTCAAACCCATTTTATGTGCTCTCCGATTTTTCTTTGTTTCCTGCATTCTAATTTTTTTTTTGAATACTTTTTCCAAACCCCCTCTCTTAGTCACAAAAATGAAACTTATTTTAAAACCCACTTTTCATTTCTTGCCCTTGTTGAACTTCATTATCCACTATAATTTTTTTGTCAGTTTCCCTTTTAATCTTCTTCAAGATTAATAACACGAAGAAAATAAAAATAGAATTTTCATTTTTTAACTCCAATGCTAACGGATCATAATATAAAGGCTAATAATATAAATAAAATATAAAAATATCAATTAAAAAAACATAAAAGATCAGTTAAAAAATAAATCAAATTTAAAGTGTTATAATTAATTTTATTTTTTTGAATTGGGAGAACTATGTAAGTTTTTATTTTTAATAAAAATTAATTAAAAAATAAGTTGTTAATTTAGATTTACTACTTGAACATCGTAATGCCTAAGTCACGTAATCATAACTTAAGGACTAACGTACAAACAATAATTAATTTAAAAATTTTATTTGAACTTTTTAAAAAAAAATAATAATTAAAAAATTATTATACAAAGTTAAAACTTAAAAAATAAACGTATTTTTCTCAAAAAACATTGATATATTAATAGTTGCTTTTGAATTTCATTTTAAAATCAACAATGATATATGACACTTCAATTTCTCCAACACATTTAACATCGTTTATATTTCTTTTCTTTCTTCTTTTTTAATCATATTATTAATCTATTAAATTGTTTTTTTTTTATTTCTTCGTAGAGAGTTTAAGAGAATGCAAAACCAATAATAAACAAAATACTTTAAAATTACAAGAGATTTTAATATCAATTTGAATTTTAAAACACCAAATATATATAAAATCACTTAATATAAAATTTAAATTCTCACATTTAAATCTACCATTTTGTAGGTATATTCAGTCACATGACTGTCCAAACATTTTCATGAGCATATGAGACACTTGGGACCCTAGAAAGCGTTGAATTATAGTACCTTTTTATGGTTATCACATTTAAATAGGTGTCACCATATGTTTATGTTTCATCAATCACAAAAAATCACAAATACATTAGAGGTAGCTAAAATATCAGTGTAAGTCGACGAGCCTTATCCATTTTGGCTATGCCTCCATACACCGCACGTGTCTTCCCATGAATCACAAAGCCACACATCACTTTCGGTATCCTATAAACACACCAACACGTGTCCCTGTACGTGGCGATTCAACGTTGTCACGTGTCGGAGTTTGAAAAAAAAAACAATTGCACCGATTTCACCCTTAGATATTTTTCATATACAATAATTCAAAATTCAATTTGCCTATAAAAACACGATGTGTTCCATTACCCTTTTCATCACTCACAAAATAAACCACATCAAAAAACAATCTCTTACTACATTACTACAACAACTTCAATTTTTTGTGAAGATTAAGAATGTCGCAGTATAATAATCAAGGTCAATACGTTGACCAAACTCGTATGACCGATGAATATGGAAACCCAATTGTCCAACTTGATCAATTTGGCAACCCAATAAATCAAAGTGGTGTTGGGATGACCGGTGAAGCCGGTAGAACATTTGGTAATCCCGATTTAACCGGTCATCATGAGCAACATAAACATAAACATGGAGCTGATCAAACCACAACTGGGTATGGGACCCACACAGGTAGCGGTGGTGGTACTGGAGATGGTTATGGGACCCACAACACAAGTGGTGGTGGGATAACCGGTGAAGTCGGTAAAATATTTGGAACTACCGGTGACACCGGTCATCATCATGGAGCTGATCAAACCACACCAGGTTATGGGACCCACAACACCCATAGTTATGGGACCCATACAGGTGGTTATGGAACAAACACTGATTATGGAAGCACAAACACTGGAAGTGGTTATGGGAGCACAAACACTGGAAGTGGTTATGGAACTGGTGGAACAAAAGTGGGACAAGAATTTGGGAGAGAGGAACGTCATCATCATGGAGGAGAGCAACAACATGGAGAGAAGAAAGGGATTATTGACAAGATTAAGGAAAAGCTTCCTGGGACTGGACACTAGATATCATAATCATAATATCTATAATATGGATGCATGCATATGATATGATCGATATAATAAATAAAAAAATAGGTGTGTATTGCTTTGTTTTGAAAGTTTTAGTTTTGAGTAATTTGCTTTGTTTGTAATGTTTTGTTATTTTCATGTCATAGAAATTAGATATATGTATGCAGTGAAATAATAATAAGGGATACATAGAGATGAATAAAATATGCATGTCGGTACTTTAAGTGTTTTGAATGGGAATGCATCTTATTTAATGTTTTATTTTACTATCTATTTTTTATTATATTATTGGCATATTATATATTTTTTTTTCAAGAAGTGTCCATTTAATTTTTAAATAATTTGAAATATATTAGGCGTTAATTTAATAATAATTATAAAATAATTAGTCGATAATCTAATTAGTGATAAGGTGTTGCTTGGTTCGATGACGAGTTAAATATATTTGTAATATTTATTGTGTTACAATTTTAAAGAATATATTTAAATATATTTGTAATATTTATTGTGTTACAATTTTAAAGAATATATTTGTAATACCATAAAGACATTGACATACAATATAAGACTATTTTTCATAAACAAAGAATACTATATAACAAAATAATAATTATGAAGTTATCTAATTTTGCATAAAAATATATATATATATATATATATATACTGTATAACATAATAATAATTCAAACTCTAGAGTAACTAACTAGTAAAATCTATCTTTGAAAGTATATTAAATACATACAAAAACAAATAAAGATGCAATTATTAGAGGCTTTAATTTAGACTTATTCTAAAGATTAAAAAGTGCAATTTGTGTACTGAACTCTATGGTTGTGAGGAGGAACTTCTCTCTTTGTTTCTATCAAACTAAACATATTTCTTTCATTTGTTTTTTGGGGGCTAGTAACTTGTTTTTTATCTTCAATTTCAGCATTGTTTTCACTCAAATCTTGTATGTCCAATATCTCAACTCTTCGATTTGTCTTTTTCTTTATCTTTATTGCAACATCTTGAGGGATGAAACTGCCACACACAATTACCCTTGTTTGCTTCTTCTCTAAGAAATGGCTCTCCAACTCTTGAACCAATTCAAATCAAAGAAAATACAAATCAAACTATCTATATAGTACATAATTCTCAATTTCAAAACTATATATTATATTTAAGATTGCATGCATGCAAAAAATTATTGGTGTTTAGAAACTAAACAAAAAATAATCATCATGGAAAATTAAAGGGAAAAAATTAAGTTTTTTAATTCAAAAGGGCACTCATGAAATTAAGTACTTGAGTTCGACAACTACACAAAATTTATTTCTCTAAATCAAATAATTTTTATAAATCAAATAGTTTTTTATAACTGTTTCACTCTACACATAAAAAAATGTTAGTTTTATTAAATATATATATATATATATACTAAAAAAATGAAAATATTAAAATATTATGATTTTTGAAATTAAAGAAAATAAAATTATAGATAGATTTCATTTTCTTAATCTTGAACTATAATTTATTTATTTTCCTATAGTGTGATAAATTATGTCTAACCTGGCATTTCAAGAAGAGCTCTCTTCACTTTTCTATAACAACCATTGCAGTCAATATTGATCCTCATCACCATACAAAAATACTGCTATAAATAACCAAAACAAAATTCAAAAAAAAAATACAAAACAAAAATAATGCAGAATATGGTATTTATGAAAATCTTGAGAAAGAGACAAAATATGGTAATTAATTAGAGAGCTTGCCTTCAGTGTCATGAAATCAATTAGAGATGAAGAGAAGAGAGAGAGTGTTTATAAATTCAAAATAATTGAATGAGCTAGCAAAATATTAAAAGTGGATATTAAAACTTTGAGAGTTAAAAAGCTTAATGATGAGTTGGTTAGCATTTTCATTTGATGAAAAATGATTCTCCTTTGAATTGTAGAATATGATTCTATTTGAAACAAGTTATTTTTGCAATGGAAAGCAATGTAGCGTTGTTCCTCACATTATTCTTTGTTTCTTTGTTCCTATTTTGTGTTTCCCACTACATAAACAAAGAAAGAGATACTTTCTTTTGAAAAGTGCTTAATTAACCTTGTGCAAGAATGACGTGCTCTTCTTCTGTTTCCAAATATTTTAATAAAAGGGTAAATTACGTTATTTTAGTTATTTTAGTCCCTGAAAGTATAAGATGTTGTAATTTTAGTTTTTAACTCAACAAAAAATTAAAATTAATATTCGAATCAGCAAATATCAGTCAGTTTAGTCTCTGACATTATAACAATCATGAACGATTTTGACAGTAAATTATATATTTTGGAGACTTTTATGATAATAAGTTGTACCTTTCGGCGTCTGTTTTAATGATTCGGTGACTAATTTGATTTTTTTGGCTGAATCAGGAATCAAAATGACAACGTCTTATATTTTTAAAAACTAAAACAATAATTTATCCTGAATAAAATAAATTGTACGCTTGCACTTTCTTTTTTGGTCTAACCTTCCAAATTTTAGAAAAAAAACATTCTGATAATGCGAAATTCAGGCGAAAGTTAAATAAAATTTAATTATTTTAAATAGATTTGAATTCAACTTTTATCAATTGATTTGTCTTTAATTAATCACTTAAATTCAATTAATTATGTGCATGTCAACAAGAGAAAATAATTGGAAAAGTTTTTTTATTTATTTTTTTACTCAGAATTGGAAAAAGATGAACTTCTTTGTTTTTATACTTTTTTTTATCAAGGAAAAGGGCTAAGCCCAAAAAATAAAAAACAAACCAAGAAATAGAAGTAAATGTTTAAGTTCCAAAAAAGACTACAATTAAAAAGGCTACAACTATTATGTACTATGGTACTGTATTCAGGTTTTACTCATTGGTGGATAAAAGTCTTAAATATTGATCAAATTAATCTCCAATAGAAATAATAAAATTCCCATTAAAATAAGGGACTTGGTTGCTATGGAGTCAAATTATTAATTCATAAAAATGTTTTGACTATATTTGATTTACATTATCAAATCATTTTTGGTATAATTAAGTAATATTTGACTCATTCGCTATCAACTGATTTTTAATCTTTCCATGATCACTTTGACTATTTTTAATTGATCAATATTCTATTGAACTTGTTTATGGTTTTTTCAACTAACAATTCATAATACTTTTAGGGGTAACCAATAGTATTATTTATTATTTTATAAAATTATTTTTAACTAATCATTATTAAGAGAAATAAAGTTCAAAATATTATAAGAATAAAATAACAATTTTACCAATAATAACAAAAATTAATAATTTCTTTGACATACGTAAATAATTTTAAATCGACCACCACCACATATAACAAATACTTTATCTATCAAAGATCAAATCCAAATATTTCATACCACCAAGTGTTACAAAAATGCCACTACATACAAGTACTCTACCTCGAGGCAGAGTGCTTCAAGTATTTTGTTCATCATTCTATATATTTATGTGTTTCATGATTCATCTATTTTTATATAAATGCACAATCATCTAAATTATGTATAGTAAAGATAATTATGTACCATAAACACTTATTTTATTTTAAAATAAGTAGAGGATAAAAAAGTATCATATTTGTCTTTAAAATAAAATTTTTACGAGTAAAGATTATCTTCATTTTTTAAGGATCGTTACCTAATTTCTACAAAATATATATATATATATATATATATATATATATATATATATATATAAATAAAAGATAAGGAAAATTATAATACTGATTCAAAAACACCAGCTATACCAAAAAAAGTTGAATCACTATGGATCCAAAACTTCTCATAATGAAAACAATATTTTCTAAAAATAAATAAATAAATTACTACAAATACATTTATATATCTATATATATATCTTAACCTTCAAATTTTTAAAGATATCATGAATTACAAAACCAAACAAGAAGTGCATGTTTGATGAAACTCACACCATGTACATGTAAAATCTCACACAAAATAGTTCTCATTTTGTTATTTAGACGCATTAGTTAATAGTCCTCTCTTCACACATCAACAAACAACATAATGGCTTCTTTTACTCATTGCAATCCAATTCCTCTTTTTTGTCATATCATTCTCTTCTTAATTATTTCTTATCCATCCAACACACTTTCACAAGATCCAACCTCCTCAAGTCCAACCATAGCTCCATGCACATCAACCCTCCTTCCTCTCATTCCTTGCACGCCATTCGTCCAAGGCGCGGTCGCAACTCCAGGATCGCAATGTTGTAGCAACCTCGAGCAATTCTACGGCCAAGAGCCACACTGTCTTTGTCTCTTGTTCAATGATACTGCTTTTTCCTCTTTCCCCATTAACAAGACACTTGCTATGCAAATCCCAGCTCTTTGTAACCTTCAAGTCAATAACTCAGTCTGCCCAGGTTACATTATCAATCACATTTAACTTTAAGACATATTTACCAATTTTATACTATAATTTAATTGCATAATTTTACCTGCTCATATTTTTAATTCTATCAATTTTGTATTCTTATATTCTATTAATTGTGTATTTATAGACAAAGATTACATATAAATATGTTTTAGTGATTATAAATTTTTTTAAAATTAATCTACTTTTAAATCTCGCAACATTTTTTGCGGCAATTTTAATTTATACAGTTAAGTCAACTCATGAAAGATAGAATTTATTAACAAATCATAAATTAAATATAAATTTTAAGTGTAAGAAACTCAAGAAGTTAAAATAACAGAAATTTCAGTCTAGAAATTTAATTTATTTTATTTTTGCCACAGGGATACATGTGCCTCCAACTTCACCAGAATCTCAAGTTTCCTTTGGGACAAATAACAACTCTACTGTTGCTGGTATACAAGAAGCTTTTTCCCAATTCTTATTACTTTATTCCTTTATCTTCTTACAAAATATTTGATTCAAAATGAATAGCAAAGAGAAGTTAGCATTCTTGTTATTTACATATATCTTTAATTTCCTTAACAATTCCTTTTTAATGTCCTACAAATTGAACTAATTATTCTCTTTTTTTTTTTTTGAATTTGTAGCTTCTCCGGTATTTTCAGTGCAACCAAGACCTAGTATCATGGGAATGGCTGTTGGAAGAAGTGAAGCCACTAATTTGAATATAAAGAATGAATTAATTGTTGTCACAACTATAACAATTTTCTTGTTCACTTTATTGTGTTATTATTAGTTTTATAGTAGATTTTACTTCCATATCGATTAGGATAACTTATTATTGATGGTGTATTTGTTTGATAAAAGTTAATTATATATTTGTCTATATAATTGGCATACATGTTTTTGAAATTTATTAATTATTTTATGTCAATATTGTTAATTTCCCTCAAATTAACATCTGTTTTGTTAAAGTCTAAAAACATGTTTACATTGATACCGTCGCGTGAACAAACACACCCCAAATGAATTATAGCATTTTGCCATAAGATTTATAACAAAATACTAAACCAAACAGTTTCAGATCACACGTTTGACAAGATTTGTAACAACAAAGTACTAAACCACACAAACCACTTTATCCATGTGCCACATTTGAATCCAAATTTCAACTCTAAATTTCAATTGTTTTTATCTATATATATGAAATAAGACCATCAACGGTGATTTGATCAATCCTTTGCAACTTCTAAGAATTGAATAAATATAACATCAACAAGACAATTTTGTAAGAAATAGCATTACATTTCCCCTTACAACTAATTCACCCAATTTGCCTCAGAACTGATACACATACTATGTTTATGCAAAACAGAAGCATTTTGCCTTACAAATTGAGTGCAACAAAGTTTGAAATAATTCACCTGGATTTTCATATGCTAAAACAAGGTATGTTTGTTGTATCTATGGATGCATGACTAATCCAAACTAGGAGCTACCTCTGTTGGATTGGATTCGAATATGTCTGAGTCGGTTGCTTCTGGTTGTTCTAAAAGTTCTTGAGACTGAACAGATTCTTTGTATGCAGGTGTCTCTTTAAAATCTGATGCTCCTAGATTATAATTTAAGGCAGCATACCCACCACCAAGTACCTGCGATCACGATGAAGTTATAAACAATTAAAAACAGAACCTACTTCAGAATTAAAAAACCATCATTTTATTTGTTTTACCCAGCGACCACAAGTTTTTGTCACAAGACATGCCTAACCATTTTTTCTTTATAAGTAGGAATCGAAACTCGGTACCCCAGAGTTTACGACACTCACACGCATTGTGTACCAACCACTTGTGTTGGACCCTGGTGGTAAATGCCTAAACCACGTAAATTCAACAATCTATTTACATTGAAAATAGAACAAAGGGCAAGATAAAACCCACAAAAGTAATTATCATTAAAATCTTATGATATAAGCTTATGAGTTGTCTATAATCAGTTCACGGATAAGAATTTTACTTTATATCCTCAAGCAACTAAGATACACTTTAGAGCTCCAACAAAAATCACAAAATCATAGTGCTCCAAACTTGATTTTCACAGAAGATATACTTTAGAGCTCCAACAAAATCATAGTGCTAATGTGATTTTGCCAAACTCACTGTCAATTCAATATGAATTTGTTTTTATGGTGACAATAATTGATTTTGAATGAATTGATTTTAGTTAATAACGAGTTGAATGTAAAATGATTTATTTTGAATATTCACGTACAAGTGAGTTACAAAATAAATTTGAGTGTAAAAATCATGTTTTATTAACGGCTACAATCCTAGTTTCAAGGCAAAAACAATTCTACATGACATAATCCAAATAAAAATCAATTTCACACCTCTATAATCAATTTTGACTCCTCCAAAGTTGATCCAAACATACACCAAATATTTACTAGTACTTAGACAAGTAGACATGTTACCAAATTAGCTCAAAATTAAACTCTATCCTCTTTCAAATTTCTTCTCATACTCAAAAAAACCACTCACATAAAACACACGCATACACACCAACAATTCATCAACAACAACAAAAAAAGTACTACACTAGAACAAACATGTTAATATCTCAACCGGTCAATTAGTTAAATTGGTTAGTTAATTGCATTGGTTAGTTAATTATATTACACTCGTTCGTTGTTTATCCAAGTGTTTGTAACCGTAATTAACTCTCTCATTTATAAATATGATTCAATTAACTTTTCTGTATTTCTCTCTTACTGACTTAAATTAATAATCGTAATAAAACAAAACGACAAGAACAACAACAAAAACAAAATTAAAGGTTGAAATTATACCGCAAAAAGACCACCAAGAATCCAAAGATACTCTCCAATGAAACCAACAGTATTCCATTGAGGACCTTCAAAGAAATCCGGTTCCTTTGTGGTACCAGGAGGTCTCCAAGGAAACGGCCAATCTTCATCTGAGTAAAAGGGTATATCAATCTCAGCCGTTGGTTGTGTTTCAAGATCAGTAGTTGTTGTTGTTGTTGGTAGGATTTTTCTTGAACGAGGAGAGAATTTCTTTGCTGAAACTATGTGAAGGGTTCTTCTTCTTGAAGATGATGGGAGGGTGTAGGGTGTGGTTGTTGTTGTGGTGTTGTAGAGGATTCCTGCACCGCCGGTATTAACGGTGGCTACGGTGAACGACATTGGAAGATAAGAGTAGAGTAGAGGAAGTGATGATGAAGCTATGTGGATAACAGCCAAAATATAATTATGTTTGCGGCTAAGATTGCATGCTCTGATTCTCTACAATGATGTTTTAATTACAAATTCATCTAGAACCATAATTAACTTATTTTTTGGAATCGAATCAAACTAATATAATGTTTCTCTTATTTTGGGCGTAAATAGACAAAATAAATTCAATTATTTTTAATTTGGATATAAAATCAAAGTAAAGTAATATAAACTGAAGATTATTAGTTTGAGTATCAAATTTTAGTTATAAAAACTAATAAAACTCAAACTAAACTAACACTATTTATTTTTTATATATATACTTATTTTTATACAAAAATTTAGCTCCTCGCTTTCTGTTTCTCAGTCTCACATATAATTTGTCAACACTTGATTGAATTTGTTATGTCAAATAACACTTATTTTCGATATGAGCAAATACCAACAAATATTTTTTTCTCAAGAATAAATTGAATTAAAAATTGTGGATCTTTGCATTATTGTTAACCATTGACCATACATAGAAGAGATTAGTTTGATTGTTATGATTAAGGTTTTGGTTTGATTATCTCTCGTTGGTTTCTAAAAATTTTATGTATATTACTGACATATTTTTATTTTCTTAATTAAATTTGATATTGAAATATTGATAAGGAGTGATAAGGAACATCCCATTTATAATAAATTTACTGTACTATTCTTATTTCCACGTGAATCAAACTAAATTTTCTGAAGAAAATAATTCTAAATATAAGAGATCGTCAAAAGATTCAGCATTTACCGAACAAAGATTACACATATTAACTATAAAACAACCACGACTCCAAAGCATGTCACTCTGCCAACAAGAATTTACAGAAAAATATGGAGTCAATATTGCGAATTAAACCAAATACAAAACTAACATGATATGAAATAAGACCATATGTGAAGGGAAACATGACTTCTAATGATCAATAACATGATCAGAAATGATAGCATATTTGCCAAATAAAACCTGAAGAGCAAATAAAATTTATGTGTGCCATTCAGAAAAACAATGACATCAACATATAACACATGAGAAGGAACTTAATTGCTTCCCTCTATGGCCATTAATTAGACTAGCTAATCTTACCATCATGAACGAGCATGCTAATCTTCCTACTTAATATTTCATCAACTAAACAAAATATAATATATTTTATTTTATATTTATTTGATTAATGAATTTATTTAAACTTATTAAACAATTCTTTTAACGGATATATATATATATATATATATAGTCAAATGATTACGAGGATTACTCAAAGACAACATAAAGAGAATGACAAGGAAAAGATAAGACCAAATACAACAACATGCAACAGCTCTGAACGAAACCGCTATAGATGACCCAAAGTCACTCGTACTGAAAAGAGCAATATGGATTAAACAACCAACAAACCAAAACAGACTGACCCGATCCTAATCTCCCACTCATAGAAAGTATAAGAATAGTATGAGATTTTATCCCAAAACCATTTTCATGAGGAGAATTTGATCATATCCACTAAAAGCTCAACAAATATTGTCCAGATGAACCACTCAACTGAATGTCACCCTAAAGACAAACATAGCCTAACCATGGCTCCCTCCCCAAGATATCCAAACACAACGAATAACCTATCCATACCAAGCAGCAACACTACCTCCCACCCTACCCAACTGAAGATCTTATACCACACATGAAGAACCAAGTTGCATGTCACAAACAAATGATTAGTTGACTCGCTAGGCACGCCACAAAACACACAAGAGGTAGTGTTAGAATCCACAATAACCCTCCTCCTTAAGAGATTTTGGCAAATATGGATCCTATCTTGATGAAGTTGCCAAGAGAAGACAACCACTTTAAAGGGCCCTACTTTTCCAAACATTTACTAAGTGTTGAACCGACTCTTCTAAATAAATCCCGCCAACCTGGAAAGACTCCAAAAACACTTTATAGGTTGATTTAACAAAGTACACCCCTCTGGTGTCTCGCTTCCACAACCAATAATCATTCGTCCCTAAGAGAGTGATTCCATTGAGCACTGTGACCAAATCTGAAACTAGGTCATGTTCCCAAATAAACAAATTTCTCCTTCATCTAAGGTCCCAAACTCAAGCATTGTGGACCATATTCCCTGTCTTAGTGACCATGGAACCTTGTTGGTATAAAACATTAAAGAGTCTGTGAAATTGTTCTCTCACACTAATACACTAATTACTATTCACTATATTAACTATACATGAGACAAATATTATTTAGAATTGAAGTGATACACATTAGGAATAATGACTGCACAATTTAGTATCCAACAATTGTACTGAAAATGAAAAATATATATTTCTTAATTTATTAATGGAGTTTTTACTAAAACAATATAATAAATTAATTATAATTTATTATACACACCATAAACGAGACAAATATTATCATTGATGTATAAAGTGATATTTTAAAAAAAACCTAAACGAGTAGTGGGACTACTTCCTTATGACATAGGGTGGCCATGGCCACTAGCAAATAACTTGTAGGAACAGTTGCAATAAAAAAACATCAACTCTAATTAAAAATAATACATTAAATCTGTCGATCTAAATTTTAATGGTGTGTTCTGACTTGTGAGTTTCATTTAAGAAGATAAAAATCAAATTGATGATCAAATAAATTCAAAAATTTAATCGAAATTAACTAAATTTATTTTTTTTGATGTTCAAGTCCAAACTAAATAAACTAAACCTCTGTTAATTTGGATATAGTTTCACGTCATTTAAATTGATCATCGATGTCTTAGCAAAACCATTATATTTTAATTCATAGTATATTAGTAGTGTTACCTTTAAAAAAAAGTATCATATATAATTATTTTTAAATCATTCTACATTATTTTTCTATTTCTAGACTATGTGTTTATTTTAAGAATATAAAAAAAGACGTTTTAATTTATTTATGTTTTAGATTTTTTAAAACAAGTCCCTTAATTTTTTTTAAATGTTTCATTGATTTTGTTTGAATTTTGTGAGGAAAAATATATAACTAAAAAAAATGTCAATTCAATTGAACCAAATTGATTTACTACACCCATATCTCCATCTCTTTCAAATTTGTACAGTTTTTCTATTTGATTCCTCTTGTATATCATTGTGTTTTCAATTTTATTTTAATTTTACAATTTATAATTTTAATGTATATATATATATATATATAATAATAATAATAATAATAATAATAAAATATTATATTTAAAT
>JBBPBQ010020322.1:46263615-46278936 GCA_037974755.1 Cicer yamashitae | reverse complement strand
TATACCAGTAAATATCGAAAAGTAACACATTTTTTTAATCAAATTTAGCACTACAATTACTTTCTTAATACATATAAATTTTTTTACATAATTTTATAATAAGAGACAATAAATATTAAATAAATTTCACTAACAACTTTATATAATTAATTTTAATATTAAAATAGTGTGAAACTCACCAAAAAAAAGCATATAGGAAAACACATCTATCCCATGAATATCTATCTAATTGCCTCTCCTATAGAAATATCTATTTAATGATAAGTTTTAAAGACTATGATCTACTATAGATCAATTTTAACAATGTTTAAAATTTCCAATGCAAATATTGTCTTTTAAATGCAGATACCAATAAACGTCTCTATTTTTTATAATTGAAATAATACTAATTTGATAAAAATAAAAATATATTTTTTATTAAATTAATATTAATCATGTCACCGTTTTATTTACAAAGATGAAAAAAGTTATAAATTTATAAAATATATTTAACTGATAAATATCGATATTATTAAATTAAATATTATATATTAGGTTCGATCCATAATATCACAATTATATATAAATTTATTTATTATTTAATTAATCGATAAAAAATATATTACTGATTGTTATTAAAAATTTAACAATTTTTAAGTAATTTTTACGACGAAACCATTTATAAAATTGATACCAAATTTATTTGAAGTGTTCAAAATTAGGAATTGATGTTATGTGAATTTCCTTTTTTTGCGTGTGAGATCCGTTGGCCATTGCACATATAAGATTTTTCTTTTCTGACAATTAACTAAATTGAATTGTGAGGTGAAGTCCGGTGGTGAGGGCCCACATGCCTAGGAAACATCATGTGTTTTATTTTTAAAGTTTTCGGATTTTGTACTTTGAAATTTTTTAGAGACGTGAGTGGGTGGATCAGTTGTGTTTAGGTCACACCACATGTGGTGGTGGTAGATTCTTAACTTGGATTGGTTTTGTTTTGTTTTGTTTTGCTGGCTATTTTTTAATGATGTTTTCGTTTAATAGATTATTAATATATAGTTATTTTATTATGATAGTTAATATCATGAGGTAATATAAAAAAATAGTTGTTTTAATTAATTTTTGTGTAAAATTAATTTATGTTAATAATTTCCATTTTCGTTTTAAATTATTTTTTAGTTTTTTTTTCTTTTTTAAATATAAAATTATTCATCAAAATACAACATACATTAATATTTTAAAAAATTTCTAATTAATTTACCCCTGAAAATTTATATTTTTTTAGGATATTAATAATTATAAAGATAAATATGTAGAAATAATTTTTTTGATCAAATTTATCACTACAACTACTTTTATAATATCAATAAAATGGTGAATTTTTTTCGTGGTCTACTGTAAACTATTAAAAATTCTAATAATAATTGACAATACTCTTTAAAAATATTAATTTGATTGATATCGATTCAATATAAAATGCATTTATTTATATATATATATATTTATAAAATAAATTTTATTTAAGTCATTATCTCGATCATACAAATAAAAATGAACATCAACATCTATATTTAACAAACAACATATATAATAGTTGAAATGTTAAATAATTTTTAAAATTAATCTATAATAAATTATAATACATACTAGAATTCGCCTTAAGAAAATATGTCGGATGGTCTTATAATAATGGAGGGAGATAGTATTAGATACGGTTTTGTTTGACAAATTATTGCTTAATTTTTAATCAATCAATCAAAGTGCACGAAAAGAAGGTTCCAAGTTTTCAAACAACGCATCGTTGTTGGATGCTCGTAGAAACCACCAATTGTTTGGATTTTTCAATGAATTGAATTGAATCTATCCACCTTTTGGCCGGTTTTATCTGTTCCCAAAATCACATTACTTTTTACTTTGACATTGTTTGGATCGGAGAGTTAGGTACGCTTAATTTGTGAAATTTTTTTAATTATATTTTTTTAAAATTTATGTTAATTTTATTTTTTAATAAATAAATAATTTTTAAATTTTAATTTAATTAATATTTTTAAATGAAATATTATCTCTCAAGTTTGAATCTAATGATTGTATAAATATTTATGCGAATTTCTGTTGCATTTATTATTCTGTCTAAAGAAAAAAAATACAAAGACATTTGAAATTATATATATTAAAAATAATAAAAATACTAAAAGAATTACTTTTTTATTTTATTTCTATAATTATATCTTTATTAACTAATATTTTCTTACTATTTTTGTAACAATTATTTACCTTAAAAGTTTTTCATTAATGTAAATCTGATACCACCAAGTACTTTTCTCAAAGTAAACTGTAAAACTTTTTCTTTTTTATTGCCTTTTTGTGTAAATTGTCGTTTCGGTCCCTATTTGAAATCACTATGCAATATTATGTATAACTCGTTGTGGAATTGAATTTCTAATTATTGGTTGTTTTTATATTATCCTAATGATAATTTATACCAAAAAAATTACATATTTGTAGAAAAACAATATTATAGTCAATATTTTATTTATGTTTTAAAAAATATATTTTATATATTGAATTGAATTTATTCGATGAAGTATTAGATTTATAAAAGATTTTACAAGAATTTATAAATGAATCAAGTGAGTACTCAATTAATGAAATTAAACATCTACAATAAACATATGTTAATTTCTTGTTATATTTAAGAAATTAGTTATATTTACTAAAATATATTTTAATATCATAATTAGCACATAAATTTGTATTGAGACTATGCATTCAAGTTAGAAAATACTTTATTTGTTTTAATTATAAAATATTTTTTCATTTTTTTATTTCTTAATATAAAATTATTTATAAAATTCAACATGTATTAATAATTTTTTAAAACTCCTAATTATTTATCATTAAGAAACATATTTTTTTTTCTCTTTTATAAGAGATATTTTGAAAGAATTATATTAAATAGATTTGAATTTGATGGTTTTTCCTTCATTTTGAGGAAAATAATAATAATAATAGTTTATAAATAAAGTCAGAGAAATAATATATTAGTATATATTATGGTAGTGATTATTTTAGTGTATATCGACGTGTCTACTGTCAGCTGTATGGTCGTGGCATCGGAAAAGTTATATGGATGAGATGAGAGTGAGACACATTCATCTTTTTGATATATATCCCTAACCCATCATATTCACTTAAACCCAATTTGCAGCTTTTTCTTTCTTTATGTTATCTTAATACTTTTATTTCTTTTAAAAGACCAAAGCCAGCCCAAAAAAGCTTCCCCTACCTATCACATCAATTCAATTTTAACTATGATAAATGCTACCGAATACTCACAAATGCTAACGAATACTCCCTTTTTAAAGGTGTATTTAATTCAACTAAAAAAAATTAAATATTTTTATAGAGGAGAAAAGATTAGATGAGATAGAGTAATTAGAGACATTTTAGTTAAAAAAAATAGGGAACATAAGAGGAGATATGAAGAAAGTATATAGTATGTTTGATTTAAGAGGTTTGGACGATGTTTTTAAGAGGTTTGGACGAGGGGGAGGTAAGAGATAAGATTTTAAAAAAGAGTGTTTGATTTAAATTTTAAAAGAAAATAAAATTTCTCCTTAAATAATTTTTGTTATCTTTTTATGTTGAAATATTTGGAGGAGAGATAAGAGAGGAGAATTTAATATCACACAAAATTATTATAAATGCATCTTCCGACTTTTGAACTAAATAAATTCTTAAAAAAAAAAAAAGTAAGAAAGAGGATTTTTGTTGTTGTTTAGAGTAAAAAAAATATAAAAAAAATAAATTATATCATAAAATAATATAAATATCCCTTAAAAATGTGACATTATAATACAAAAAGGTAAAATTGTAAAACGGGAGAAAATAAGTTCACTTTTTCATATTTATCTCTATTTTGATGAGAAAGCATTTTTGTGATCCCCCTCCATTTTTGTCTTTTCTTTCTACCTTTCATTTGAACCAAGCAACATAAATTTTTTTGAAGTGTGTGCCTTCTTTCCTCCAGCTTTCTTTGCTTCCAAACACAATCTTAGAGATGAAAGTAATACGTATTTTATTAACTTAAAAATGATGCATTATAGGTAGTGTACTAATCTTCTTGAATTTTATTGAATAATTAATATAAAAGAGATATAATAGAATAA
Source organism: Cicer yamashitae (assembly GCA_037974755.1). Lineage (NCBI taxonomy): Eukaryota > Viridiplantae > Streptophyta > Magnoliopsida > Fabales > Fabaceae > Cicer > Cicer yamashitae. The sequence goes on along the minus strand of JBBPBQ010020322.1, from coordinate 46,274,788 downwards.
ATTAGATTATATCATGCATCAATTTGTTGAGTAAGCATGTTATGATAAACAAATCCAACTACCATATTTGACAATCGATTGGAGTTGGGGATTGTGAAAAAATAGAGTAACCTCGAACTACTCTCTTCCACCTTCTTAATATCACCATTAATGATAAAAAATTTGTTGGGAAAAATAAACGGACATAGAGAAAAATAAAGAACATAGTTACAATACATGAATATAAAGTAGATAATAATACTACATAGAAATTATTATAATACATAGATTTCAACACATAGACTTCTATTAAATTTTCCATGACTTACTTTCAGTACATGACATTTTTCAAAGTAAATATTTGAATTACATATTACAATACTTTAACATAAGAGTATAAGAGAAAAGAAAATAGTCAAATACAAACTAAAAGATTTATGAGTAATGCAATTTGTAATAAAAATTAGAGTTATATATATAGTATTGAATTCTCTATTCCTTTACAATTCTAAGCAATGTGAGTCTTCTTCAATATTCTTCAATTTCAACCAAATGCTATAGGACCACAAGAGATTTTGACACCACATTTCTGGTGGAAATAAACACAAAAATATGATAACAAATATAAAATTCCCATTACTTATAAGAACATGTGAGAAACAACAACAAATATATGGTAGCAAATTGGTCAAACAAAAACATGTAAAGAACACTGATATTTTAATGTGGAAAACCCTTCAATGCAAAGGTAAAAACCAGAAGTTGTCAAGACCAAATAAATAGCTTCACTATAATCAAATAAGAGTATAAGAGAGTATCAAGCCAAAATAACAAAACACTAAAGTTTACAAATAAAAAGTAAGAAGAAGAAAAACATTTCAAAAATCTGTTACTTTGCAAACACTTTTTCTCCCTCTCCAGACGTCGATTCGGCCGTTGTAAAAGGAGACCTGTATGTTGCGAACCTGCTGTCAAAAAATCAGGCCAATCCAACGGTTAACGAATGCGCAATCGATGTTTTTTTGAAATTGGTTTGACAAAATCGAGAATTGAGTTTACTCTTCTCTTTTCTTTCTTAGCAGTTATTTTTTATTTAAAATAGTCTCTCTTACCACCCTAATCAAACACCCTATTCACTTGAATAAGTAGACACATGATTACAATATTTGAGCATTTCTCCACATAAGAAGAGAGTCTAATACCCAGCAATTTCAATCAAAAAATCTTAAAACAATTATGATATGAATTACCACTCTTATATATCGAACATTAAACTAATTTATAGTGAATGTGAGACTTAATCACTCATAATTGAATTCAACAAATTTCTCATTCTCCAATTTTTCTTTTATAAATATTTTACAACCTAAAATAATAATTATTTTTTAAAAAATTATTATTTAATTTATAATAAAAAAAGAAAGAATTATTATTTAACAAAATAAACACTTTTTGTTCAATCAGTAAAAACGTTAAGAAAATTCCAAATTAAATTGGCTGTTTTTCAATGTAGAGGTAGAAGTAACATGTTCAGTGCATTGTCGTCCTCACCTCAACTAGCTGAGGATTCCAATGATAAAAAAGTGAGGTCCCAGTTCTTTTTTTTGGAAAAAAGGTCCCAGCACCTAGATATATAACAGTACTATTATATATATATAAAGTATCTCAAATAAAAAATTTGATATTAAAAAAAAAAGTTAAATTTTGAATAAAAATATCATAATTAATTTTTTTTTAAATGTTCACGTATCATTTAAATTTTTTTTAAGTGATCATGTATTATTTAAAAAATAATCTCGTTTGACATTTTATATATATATTCTTCAATAGTGGGACCAAAATGTCTCGTAGCATCAATATTCAGCACGTCCCTGCTTTGGTATTCATTATTGCCATTTCTTTTTAAACTATTCGACAACTTACATTTCATCATCACAATGGTAGCCATTTTAAAAGAGTAATTAATTGAGTTCCGTATAAATGTCAATGTATGCATTATTTATTTATTTATATTTTTTAATATTAATTATATTTTTTGTCACTCTATTTTTATTAATTTATAAAATTAGTTCTTTTATTTTACAACTTGATAATTTTGGTTTATCTTGTAAATTTTTTAATATGATCATTTGAGATATTTTTAATGACATAATATATAATTTTATAATGTAGAACAATTTAGATGAATTAATTATTTATATTTAATAAAATGAATAATTTCATAAGTTAAAACTAAAATATTTAAAAGATATTATTGTAATTTTATGAATATTAATCATTCAACATATTCGTATCATATGTCATATTATTAATTTTAAATTAAAAAATATAAAAAAAAGAAATTAGAACCGTTGAATTTTAAAATAAAATGACCAATTTATAAATCGATAAAAAAAATAATTCAACTGTAATTAAACCGATATCCAACCACTCAACACAATACTTTTAAAAAAATTACTAAATCTCACTAATAACTATAATATATCATTATTAAATTGGATAAATATAATACACCAAAACATTTTCTATCGTTAAGGACTTTTTTCTTTGTTAACGGTGGAGCCTGCATGTTATAAAGTAGAGAAAATGCCTATACAAGTATTGGTATTTATTATTATTTTTTTTTCATTCTCCAATCAAGGTAACTAATAAATTCAGGTGCCTATTAGTTAAAGAAGTCCACATTGGAGATGCTATTCTTTTCTCAGATTAAAAAAAGAACGATCTTTTCAACTTTTTTTTTTTAATGAGTCTTTTATCTTATATATTTTATAATATTTTAACTCTTTTTTTCTTCTATTTAGACCATTTATTTTTCAAAACATGCATAAAATTATATTAATTTTTATTAAAAAATATTGACGTGTCTTAAAAAACATTGATGTGGCAAGACCACATAAGATTATTATTAATAGTTTTATTTTTTTTAAAAACATTGATGTGGCAAGACCACATAAGATTATTATTAATAGTTTTATTTTTAAAAAAAAACTATTTAATAATTTTAATTTTTAATTATCAGATTCGAATTCGAGACTTCGCATTTGTATGTGAATTTATTTATCATTTTATTTATGGATAAAAAATTATTATTTTTTAATAATAATTGTAGTAGAGGTGAATTGTGGGTTAGGTGTGAGAAATTTAAAGATTTTTAATTTAGCGTTGTTAGGTAAATAATATTGATGATTGAAATGTGATATAAAGTGTTATATTATAAATATGTGTGTGTGGATTAAAAGGTTTGTGGTTTTTCTAATAAGAACTCAGTTTGGTGGAAGATGATCTTTTATATTTCAAATGGGATTAGGGGGAGAGAATAGGGGATAGCTTCGGAGCATGTTGTGAGGGTGGCGTGGAATGGAGAAAATACTTCTTTTTGGTTGGATTTGTGGGTAGAGAGGGGTTTATTGAGGGATTGGTTTTAGTCATCAGTTTAACTTAGCTGTATTTATGTGGCAGATATAGTGCGTAGGGGGTTAATGGTTTCAAGTTGAATTGGAACTGACGTAAGGAGTTATTTGAGTGGGAAAAGGAATCAGTAGTCGAGTGTGTTTTGTTGCTCGATAACACCTTTTTGTAGGAAAATATACAAGACAAGTGACAGTAGAATATTGAAAATATTGGAGCTTACGTGGTAAAAGACGTGTATATGTTTTTGACTTGTGGAGCTAAATACAAGGCTATCTTTTTATTGGTTGGTGTAGAATAAAATGATGCCTTTGAAGGTGTCTATTTTTGCTTTATGTTTATTCTTGAATTATTTACCTACCAAAGATAAGTTAATATCCAGAGGATTTAAATTAACCTCATAAATTTTTGAAAAAATAAAGGATTTAAACGAAAAAAAATAGACAAATGACTAAACTGATATAAGTAAATACCTACAAGGTTTTTGTCTTTTTATTTAATGCAAATTCTTTTATATTGGAAAATGTCATCAACTCATGACTTAAACCTCATGACATTGATTCATAGCATGTTTTGTTTCAGGTACATATTAGTAGGTAATATCACACCCCAATTTGCAAATCATCGTGATTTTAATATGCAAGAAGTTCTAGCTTTTTTCACCGTATGATGACACTGCAAGAACAAATAGAGGTCTAATGTTCAAATTACATTAATTTTGATAAAATTATGATTGCGTTATAATTTTATTGAATAAAAAGAATATAGGACGACTGATCTGAACCACCAAATAGGTCCATCATAATTGAAATCTCTCCAATATTACGACATAGAACTCTAAGTGCTATTTCATCCAAGAATGTGATACATTAACACCGATAAGATCTTATGAAACTTTACTTTCAATTATGAGGTGACGAAACCCCAAATTCAAAGAAAATTAAATTTTCAATATGAATCTTATAGCTTCAAATACATCTGAGTCAGGTAGAGTAGTAATTTTCCAAACTGCAGTAGCTAAAACCACATCTTCACTATCTCTGATAACAATGCCGATTCCCCATGCTTCATCTTTGGGACTCGCAACCTTCAATAGATACTCCAACTTCCACAACATTACCTTCAAAATAAAATTTATATTAAGAGAACCATATATTGTAGCAAATAGATAAAACAAACTCGATAACATTCAGAAAGGATGTGGAAATAAGATTTTCAAGCCAAATAGAGAAGTTAGGAGAGAGTTGGTCAAACTCAATACCTAGATGGGATTGAAACCAAACCTATTTTTCCCATGGGCATCTACAAAAAATGTGACTGACGTCTTCCTCCTCTTCAACGCATCGTGGACAAAAAGGATCAACCAGGACCCATTTTTTCGAATAATGTTTCTTTTAACAAGAATACTAGTATGCATAATTCTTCAACCAAAGTTCACATGTTTCAGAATCGTTTTGAGGTTTCATAACTTGGTCTAGCAAGTAGAATTTGGTCGAGGGTCAGAGGTAGAAGATGATTCTAAGTCTTCCTAGTGTTTATTGGTATGGTAGGTACTGCGAGTGGTAAAAAAATCTTTCTTGTGAAGGCCCCAAATGAGTTGATCACTATATCTAGAGATAGAGAGCTAAAGTTGGAAAATTTGGTTAGCTTCAAAATGCAAAAAGGTGGATATGACTACTGTCTGTTCCAAGTGCCAAAGTCATGGAAAATAAACTGCGACACTTGAGAAAGATCAGTAAGGGGATATTTTAGAGTCCACACTTTGTACCCATTCAAGAAGCGGTATCCAACTGTCTTCCCAAATGTTAACATAGTGGCCTGTATTAATTTTCCGCAGACAACCTCTTTTGAGAATTCGAATGGCAACGTGAACACTTCATCAAATATAACTATGATGATATCTAGTTTTTGATTTAATGAGATCACCTCTCATAATATACTACGATTTCATACACTTGCTTATTAGATAGTGAATGTTAGATAAAATGCAACAACCCTATTTAGTAAGGAGATCAAGATTGAAAACATTGAAACTACAAAAACCAGGACCCCTTTGTTCTTCGATTGACAACATTCATTCCAATTAGTCTAATATTTTTTTTAGTGTCACCGTGTCAAGCTCCCCACGAGAATTGTTTAATCATAGATTCAATGTGATCACACAAACCAGTAGGGAGTAAGAAGCAACTCATATTGTTGGTGAGTATGGATTGGACCACATACTTGATAAACACCTCCCTTGTTGCGGATGAGAGACATTTCTCCTTCCACCCCTTGATATTCTTCTAAACATGATCTTGAACAAACACAAAAGCTTGCTTCTTTGATCTTTCGACCAAGGCTGGTAAACCTAGGTATATTTTGAGGGAGTCTCTACTTCCTTAAAAGCGATCAATCTTAGGAAGTCAATTTGTTTGTTGAAAGGCACGTTTCGGTTGAAATAGACCTCTAACCTATCAAGATTAATGAATTAGCAAGAAACTTATTGGTAGAGTTGGAGAATAATTTTAAAGGATTCAACATTCGCTTGATTAGTTATGCAAAAAATAAAGCTATCATCTACAAAAAATAAGTGAGATAAAATGGGTGCTCCTCGAGCAATTTGGATACCATGGATAACCCTATTCTCATATGCTTTAGTGATGAGTCCTGGAAATTTTATGCACAAAGAATAAAAAGATAAAGGCATAGTGGTCGCCTTGTCTTAGTCTTCTCTAAGGAGATAACTTTTTGCAAGGGGTCCTATTAAGCAAAACAGAGAAAGAGACTATGGAAACACACTTCATAATAGGTGTTGTCTAATTTAAATAGAAATGCATGTTGTTCAAAACGGCCACCAGGAATGACCACTCAATGCGATCATAAGCTTTTGACAAGTCCAATTTCAAACCTGCAAAGCCTTTTTTTGGGTGTTTTTCCGCATATAATGAAAAGAGTCAAAAGTTATCAGCACGTTGTTTGTTCGAAAAATATCAATGATATCTAACATAATTAATTTCATATGATTTGTGATAGCTTTTGTAACAATTTTGAAAACAACATTACAGAAGGGAATTGGGCGAAATTCACCACTTTTTGTAGGCTTATTTATTTTTCGTAATGAGGCAAATGAAGTTATGGTTGATGTTTTTGGGATCTCCCTCGTGATTTAGGATATCAAGCACCAACTAAGAGATATCACGACATGCCAATAATTTTGAAAAAGATAGTTGGCATACCATTTAGACCTAATACATAGTGGATTTCATAGATTTGTAGGCATCAAAAACATCTTTGCTAGTGAACTCTTGATCCAAAATAGTTTCCTTACTATCAATTATGCGACCTAGAACAACCCCAACAACTTCGTCGATCTTAGAGGGAGTCGAATTTGCAAACAGATCCTGAAAAAAGTTGATGAAAATCCGGGAAATATTCTCCTTCGCTGTATAATTTTGGCCATGCTTATCCTTGATCATATCCATCCTATTATGTCAGGTCCTCTAAGAAGCTTTATCGTGAAAGAATTTCTTGTTTCGATCTCTATGTTCAAGCCATAAAGCTTGTGATTGTTGGACCCACCCCACTTCCTCGCTTTCAAGTAAGTCATCAAAAGTGGATTCCACTTCTTTGATTGCACTAGATCGGGAGTTAAGTCTAGATAATTCATTCTTGGCTTCTTTCATTTTTTTTGGGACTTCTCCAAATATGAATTCACCTCATCTTTAAAAGTCCTCCACATATGCATAAATTTTTAAATTTATAGACAAAGCGTTCTTATTCCAGACTTGAATGACTTTGCTTTCAAAATCATTGTCACGTAGCCAACATTGTTCAAATCTCTTTGGTTTCACAAAATGGCGTCGTTCATTCCTTCTAGCACAAAAACTTAGAAAGATGAGGATATGGTCATAAGCATGGCGAACAAGGTTAGTAACCTCAATATTAAGGAAATTTGTAGTCCATTCAAGAGAGGGAAGACATCGATCCAATCTAGCTTTGATGTTATTAGAGTCATTTTGGTTGTTATTCCAAGTGAGGGTTACCTGTGTAGCCTATATCACCCAAATTGAAGAGATTCAAAATGTTACGAAATAGATTAATGAAGTTATTATATGGAGTAACACCCCTTCTTTCTTATTGCTATTTAGGATGTAAATCCCAATGCATCACCATTCCAAAGACATGCTAAACCGTCCGTACTATTATGCCAAAAACATTGAAATAGTCATTAAAATGCCTATGACAATTAAATTCAATATTTTCCAAGATAAAAACATAAAATTGAATCCTTTTTTATAAGCCGTATTTTTCAAAGTTGATTTTGATAAAATACTACCATAAATTCAGTTTACCAACTTCTAACGTATGACACGAGCAACGAACGCTCTTCTCTTGTTAAACAAATATCAGGGGCATCAAGGATATTAAAATTCTAAGTAGTGGCATTTGTTTTATTATTTTTTTAAAAGAAGATTCTATTAAAGTTGTGTTGTGGCTAAGCAACTATTCCTTCGGTCATATGATTTGTCACTTTAAAAAAAAATCATAAAATTAATGTTATTTATAATTTTTAATAAAACTTTAATTATTATTTCTTTTATACAATCTTTCAATAATTTTTATATATATAATTTTTAAAATATTATTATATTTTGCATTGACTGAAAAATTCGTCAATAATTAAGATGGATAAATTAATAAAATAACTTTTTTCTTTTTAATTATTATATTTTTTAATATATACAAAAATTTAAACATCATTTATTGTGTGACGGCAAAAGTAATTAAATTACTTTAAGATCGACTTTAGGGACAAAACTTGTGGGGTCCACGTGAAAATCCAATATGTTAAGCAAGATTTGGAAGTAGTCATTATTAAACTTGTATGTCTGAATGCATAATTAAACAACTCAATAATATATTATTCTCATTCTAAAAATGAATATTTGGCTAGAAGAGGCATGAGAGGAGGCACCAAGCAAGCACTAGTTGTTGTTGTCAATTGACCTAATAATGTCAAAAAATTAAATAAAAGTGGGACCGAACTATCATCTTTCGGCTTTGCTTGAGATTTGGGATTAAAAGAAAAGAGTAAATGTACAACTTGATGATGGCTTGTTAATAAAATACAAATATTGATTTGTCTTAGTTGAAAAATATTAATTTTTTTATAACCGTATTATAATTCCTTGTGGATACTCGTTGTTGAAGAAATTTAAGGTTGGTTTGATTACTAAAACAGTAAGTATTGAATACAACAGTGAAATATAGTATAGAAGTGTATATGATAATTTTTTATATTTCAATGTTTTTCATGGTCGATGTATAGAAGAAACAATTTTATATTGTATTTTATTTGATGTCTATCCATCAGTCAAAATAATATAATATTTATTATAATATCCTTTATTGATATATATTTATGAATGCAAATAAAAGAGATGATAGAAAAAAAAATGTATAAAGAGAGGAGAGACATGAGACAACAAAGAGATATATATTAAGGAAAGAGATAATAGAGTAGAGATAGATACTAATTTTTTTACTGTAAATCAAAAAAGATATTTTAGTTTGATAGTTTGTTTTTGGGACAAAAAGCTGTCACATGGTTTAGTGAGAAACAAAAATTCCTATTTTTGTTCAGTCCATGTTTTGTCGAGTCCCATGACCAGTTTCTGAATCAAACAAGGTACCAAAAAATTGTAATGCCCAGTCTCCTATTTTTTAACAAATCAAAGGTACCTTTATAGAACACATAAAGTGAGTTTCCCCTTCTCAAGAGATTTTACTTATGCAAGAATTAGAGATCGTATCCTTGACCACTCAATAAATGAGCCCAAGTCCTTTATCACTTGATTTTCAATATTTGTTATTGCTGTTGTCATTGCAAAATTTGGTGTTTTGTCGACTAGCCATATACTCAGCTGATCAACCTTTTGCTCAATTAATTAGTTGTTTGATGATCTCCTTTTTTTTATCAAGCAATAAATTTGAGGAAAAAGACTATATTTTTCAGTTGCGAGTTATTAGACTACTCCAAATAGTGTTTAGTAGTGAAGGTCGAACTACTATCTAAAAAAAACAAATAGGAAAATAATAACGAAAAATAATAAAGATAAATAAATAGTTGTTTGATTAATTGTGTGTGTTGAGAATATTTTTTACAATGAGTATTTACAAACTTAGAATAATTAAGAAACCTACACAAACATATTTATTGCGTTCTAAACCCACTAACTCATATTATATCTATAAGATTATGGCTAGCAAAACTAATATAGATAACTAATGTAACGACTGAATTACAACCCAAAATCGCCTTATCGATTAAATTATTAACTTTCATATCAATCAACCACGTCATCCATTACCTATTATTAGGAGCGAGTGGTTATTCATATTTTTTTACTAAAAAACTGGCCTCATATAAATTTCTATCATCCTTTCTATTGCCATAGCCACTTCATCCCCACCATGTAGAAAATTGGTTAAATGTATTTTGGCTTGGTCAATTTCTTGATATAGTCAATTGGACTCTTATTCATCATCATCATGGATATAATAAGGCTGAATATTGGCCTCTAAACTCATCTAGACTTGGTATACACTTTCAATCCTTAGCCAACAACTGATTCAATTGTCAACTAATTCTAAATCAGTTGTTAGTCGATCTTATATCTAATTTATTAGAAGATATTAATAACAGTCTCTAAGCTCATTTAGGGTGGGTTTGATACATATTTTTTGATAAAATAATCATTTTTTTAAATAAAATAATCACTTTTGAAAGTTTGTATCAGTTTGTTACAATTTTTTTAACAAAAAATTTTTTTAACAAAAAATATATGAAGACTTAAATTCACTTTTTAACTTCCTATTTTGTCTAAAATTAACTTTTAGTCTCTCATAAAATAATTCTGAATTTTTTTTGTCTCCATCATTTTTTACGGTGTGACGGTCACATTAATGACATGACACTTAGATGACATTTTTGAGTTGAATAAAAAAAATTTATGTCGTTATTTTATATTAAAATAATTTTTTATTTTATTTACATATTAAATATCTTAAAAAATTTAAATACAAAAATTAAAATTTATTTTATATCCAACAATAAATTAAAATTTTAAAAATATTTTAAAATTTTATTTTTATTATTTAAATATATAAATAAAATTAATTACAATATTAATGACATAAAAAAATGTTATCCAACTAATAAATGACATCTAAGTGTCATGTCATTAATAAAAAAGACACATCATAAGAAATGGCGGAGACAATAAATATCTCAAGAATTAGTTTTTTTTTCTTTTACTCTCTCAAAAATTAGTTACTAGGACCAAAAATCGCGATTTTAAAAATGAATAGACTAAATATTCATTTTTGATAAATTGAGGGACCATAAATACATCCAAGTCAAATATAAAAAGAATATAAAAACTGATTTTATGATAAATTGTTTTTATTAGCTTTTCAAAACATTCATTTTATATAACTGAATTTTTTATTAAAAAAAAAAAGTGATTTTCACTTCCACATACAAATACAAAAACAATTTCTCTTTGCAAAGCTTATTTAAAAATTTGAACAATTGAGGTCTTTTATACACATCAAATAAATATTGAACTTTTAATTTAATGTTAAAAAATTGTTAGCAGTTGGAATCAAATTCGTAAGTGTCTCTATCCATATTAAAGAGCTACTAGTATATATTTGGGGACTACAATATACAAATTTCAATATATTTTTTTCTTTATCATTCAATTCTATAAGAAAAGGGTGTTAATTTGGAAGTAAA
>JBBPBQ010020322.1:46250615-46263167 GCA_037974755.1 Cicer yamashitae | reverse complement strand
ATATTATTCTACAAGATGTTTTAGTCATTGGTAGAATGAAACGTCTTTTAACTTTTTGAATAATATTTTGCAAGCATTATTTATAACATTATTAAAAGTTCATAGACACAAATTTAGAATTTTTCAACTTAATATGAATTTTTTAAATATTATATGTTCAAGATAAAAGTCCCTAAAATAATAACTTAGAAATTCAATTTTTAACTCTTTTTTGTGAATAACTTTTTATAGTATTATAAACATGTATATGAAAAAATCATTCAAAAATATATGTTAATGTTCCAACATGGACTAAAAATGTATGTATAATAATTTTGTAGGATTAAAAAAATGTGATTTGTTTTACATGAATTAAAAATTTATTTAACTTTTTTTTTGTGAAAATATGGGGCAAAGCCCCTAAAAACAAAAATAGACAAAAACTAAAGTTCTTAACAAAGGCTATTAAAAATAGACAACACGACAAATGAAGATAAATAAGGTATAATATTAAAAATATAGTCGACTGAAGAAGAAAAAAGACCAAATAATCTACTACTTAATTAATTTTATGATGAACGTGAAATATCTTAAAATAATCTAATTTAAAAAACGTTATGTTTATACAGGTGATAAAATCATAATATAAATATTTATTCGAAAAAACATTTCATAATTAAAAACACCACTACTTAATAATGATCTAACTTCCATTTATAAATATTCCGTACAACTTCTCCTCATTAATATTTTCCTACTTTTTAAAAGAAAAGAAAATGCAATAATGCAATTGCATATGCAATTGGCACATGCCCACAACTACAAGTCAAGCACCACACATTTCTTGGCCCTCTCCAAGATTTTCCACCTTCTTGATTTATTTTAGTGACACCTCTCTAGCACATATTTTTTAATTTTTTATTTATTAGTCAAAATCTACATCAACCAAAATAACGTAAATTTTATATAAATTTAATAAAAATTATATGAATTTTAATTTTTCAATTTTTTATTTATCGGTCAAAATCTACATCAATTAAAATAATGTGAATTCTATATAAATTTAATAAAAATTATATGAATTTTAATTAATAAAAAAACTATTAAAAAGTGTATATTGATACCATTATTCTTAATTAAATCAATGTCCGTCGTTTTCGGTGTGTCTTATGTCAATAACAACACGTACACTTTGTATTGTCCTTCGCTTCCACTTGCAATGAATCTGCCAAACTACCTCACCAAAACGCAATTATGCTTATGCTTCTTCGTTGGTTAGTCAAACACACCCTATCTTTTTTGAAGGGTCGATGTGCTTCCAAATTGCACCTCTTCGTTGTAACATAATATAGTACCAATTGGCCCCACCACTTCAATAGTTTTTTGTTGTTGTTTTCAAATTTTTAATTGCTGATTTCATAACCATTTGGTAACATCACATGTCGTGCACCGCTCTTTTTATTATATGGTGAATGCAAACGTGGATCGGTGCTTAGACATTGTACGAAACTCTAACAAAGAAGGATGATATTTTTTTGGAATAATTCTCTGTTATTTTATAAGATGAAATAATGACTCGATCAAAACTTATTTTTTTAACTATTATTAATAAGTCTCAGTCTCAAACGTAGAGTATAAAATACAAAGTTCTATAAGTGTAATTCAGAAGACAAAAAGCTATTAGACGTTTGATTTGTTGGTGTGCAAGTTTGAACCCGCAATTCTCTATTTTACTATATTTAGCATATGTTTGATTTGACGGTAAAATTAGAAAAATCAAGGCTAGTCAGTATGATTTGTCTATGTTTGGCTTGACGGTGGAATTAGGAAAATTGTGAACTTTCATGAATCAATTAGTTAAAAAAGAAATATGTATTACATAAGTAATGTGTATCTTTAAAAATCACAGAAAAAAACCAAGTGATTGAACTCAAGTGGTTAATGAGTTTCAATTAAGAACGAACTGTTTTGGAGAACTCGAATTTGACTCATGACCAACTCTGAATTACTAGAATCTCATTCCCTTGAGAACCAAAGAGTTGAAAACAAAAAAAGTCTCCTAGAAAAATTTTGAAAAAATTTATAATATACTTGATCCATTTAGGATCCTTGGAGACGGCTTAAGACGGTTTTCGGTAACGATGTACGATTGTTAACGGTAGCTTCTTTTGTTGTAGGGGTATTTGTAAACACTCTAACGCACAAATCAGTAGGAGTTGGTAGAAGTGAGAGTTAATGAATGAATATGTACCTTGTTTCTGAAGGTGTGACTCTTTATATAAAAGTTTTTCAGATGAGAGTGACGTGGAGACAGTTATGTCATTGCAAGTTATTTGACTCAAGAAAAAATATGACTGTTTGATTGCCAATGAACGACTATGATCGAATGGGGGTGAACTCGACACTTAAGTCTATGTTCGACACCCAAGAACACGAGTACTTCAACATCTTTGGTGGGTTGCGCCGAGGTTCAATAAGAGACGTTTGGTTGACCGTTGTTCGATCTAAAACAATACTATATAAATTTTATATAGGAGAAATATTTATCACCAATTAAATATTTTATAAATTCAAAAAATATTTTATTCTAAATAACGTTATTTTTTACATGCTAACATTTATATGTGTATATATAAATATAATTTTTTAAAGATTAAAGAGAATATACAAATATAAATATTTTTCTTGAAAACGTTAAAAAAACAATATTTAAATACTTTTCACTTAACCTTTTCAAATATTTCATGATATAATATTTTTCATTTTAACTTTTTATAATATTTCGTATTATATCTTTAAATATTTTGATATGGAAACTAACGACACGCGATCTATAGGGATTTACTGATATTTTGCTAGTTAATTAACGATATAGTTTAAAATTGTTTTTAGAGTAAAAAAAAAGTTTAAAATTGTTTTTACAAAAATAATATAGCTAAAAATGAATCTCAAAAGTATTGTTTGAAAAATTAAAATTAAAGCTATTGTACCGGTAGAGGTACGAACCCCCGTATTAATAATTCAACCATGGTAGAGTCAAGATTACACGTTTTATATATATTAATAAAAAACCATAATGTAAAACTAATTTTTATGATTATTTCTAAAATAATTAAAAGAATAAATGGTAAAACTAATATTTTGAGTGTGTTTAAGAGATACACACATTTATATAAAATTTATACCTCAGAGTTATTAGAAGGCAGTAAATATAAATGATTTTATAAATGTTAATGAGACTTAGAGAACCTTCAATGAGATATTCGTATTCAGTTCATGATTAAAAGGACATATTTTCTCAACTAGCATTTCATGTTCACAAGCATAGAAAATATGTTCGTTTTGAAGCAACTTTGTTGGGACTAAAAAAAAAATTAATGAATTCGCGAGTCAAAAAATAAATAAAACAATATATAATTGTGAAAATAACTTACTGAAGTAAAATAAAAATCATTCAATCCCATAAACTCATATAAACACCCACACTAAAATTTCCAAAAATTTCAACAACAAAAAATTCACTAAGAATCACCCACATCACATACAAAAAACTAAAAAAAAAAAAGTAGAAACATATCAAGATGCCTAGATCTGAATTTTTTTGTGAGTTGGCTTAGTACAATTTACAAATCAAAGATTTGAACTACTTTTTGCAGTGGGAAACTAAAATGTGACTTCCTTTTCACATTGTTGATTTGCTGCTGAAATAAAATATACTAGTTTTGATATTATTATAAATATATATAAGTTTTAATTTATTTGATAAATGTTAAAATTGTTAGGTTGAACATCATATTTCAGATTCGAACGCGAGACATCGCAGTATAATTTTCTAGTAATAGTTATACTATCTCATCTATTAGAAAAACAAAATACTAAAAATATATTTCAATAATTTTTGTTTTCTTGCAAGAGAGTCATGTCCAAATGTGAAACACAAAACATTAATATGGCTAGGGAGATCTGATATTTTCCCACCTTTTCTCCAGCATCCACTAGCTTTTTTGTTTTTTTTTTTGTGTTGTTAATTAATTAATTAATTAATTAATTAATTAATTAATGTAAAATATACAAGAGTTCAATCTCAACTTTGAAAGGTTAGCCAATTTATTTGTTCATACTCATTGGTCATTTTCATGACATTTGTTCAAAACCAAATTTCTCATATTGTGGAAGTGATTTCAAATCCGTGTGATCCAAGTCACAAATCGTTTGATTAGTTGAGTATGTAATTATGAGTTTAATTTCTGACTCATCTGTATGAAATCAAATTGACTATTAAAAAGAGATAACTAATAAATATGTTTTAGATTTTTTTATTGACAAGATTAAATATGTTTTGGATGATTTTTATAAGAACAAAGACCTACGATCTGTATGTATAAGATACCATCAAAACTAGAAAAAGAAAAAGAAAACAAGTGGAGTTGTCCACTAAAATGAGTGGATTCTCTTATTTTGAAAAAGAAACTACATCACTTAGTTTTCTAGCTAACGAAAGGGAGGATTGAAGATTGAATATTTTAAATAATTTATGTTTAAATAAATTTTTAAGAGCAAAGAAAATTAGAGAAGTAAAATCTTTTCTAAATTTTTTTGTTTCTCCTTTATTTTGGAGAAATTTAAAGGAAAAAGAAAAAAAATCAAAATAATTTATAAATCATTTAAAATATTTCTAACAAATAAGGTTTTTTAAAGATCTTTTTAGTATATTAAGTTGGAGTATCTATTTCTTTTTGTACAAACCAAAAAGAACTATATTAATATATAAAGCTATTCATAGTATAAGAAATGCTACAAATAGAAACAAGTCACAAAATTACAATAGAACATCAACAATTAAAATTTGATCACTTGCCCATAAACCTTCAATCACCATAATACCTAAACACTCTAAAGGCTGTGTGCTCCAATGGTGAAGATTATACTTAAATCCTTTAATATTAGACTTTGGCAATTACCAAGTGTTAAATTTGACCACCTCCACAATTCGACTCACATTAATTGTTTTTTGATTAAAAATAATTTTATTTCGAGATTTCATATACACCACACACACGATAACCAAATAATAAGGAAATGGTCTCACAAAACTCTTCCGGCGTGTACTAACCATGAGAATTGAAATGTGTGATCCACACTTTGATTCGACAATATAGAGCTAATACCAAATCAACTAAGAACTGCGGGTCAAACCTATGGCAACAAATGGTATTTAAAAAACAAATTTTGAATAGATTCAACTGCTTCAAACCCACACGCACATATACTACGGGTTGACTGCAAAACTCATCTACATATCAAATTGTCCTTTGTTGGAAGTGAATCACTCAATAATCTCCATGCAAACACTAAAACCTTTAGGGGAACGTCATTGATTTCATATGCACTCATCTAGCTTATTAACCTCAAAAGAGACATTAGCCACCAAACCCCTGCACTCTTCCACTAACTCCAACTCTCATTCAAATAAACTTCTCATCCACCTCCAACACCCACCCATACCAAAATCATTTATGAACATCTTCGCGGCTGACACTCAAATATCAACAACCAAACTAAGAAAATGAATAAACTTATCTCTCAAAGTTTTCCCTTTATTCATGGATCTAAACCAAAAAAGGGTATCCCAACCATCCCCCAATACCTTATCAAAATTTTATATTTTGCAAAAATCAATTATCCTAACCACCACCTTGGATCTTATTGATATCCCTTCACCAAGCTGAACCACCACCAACCCCACTCCCTATGACACCATTCTCTCGGCCATATTTATGATAAAGAACTTTAAACCACACGCATCCCCTCTCATTCCTTGGCCTCCAACTCAACTTTTCTAGCAAAGCATTATTAATCGTTGTTAGATTTTTCACTCCCAAGCCCCTCTTTTCTTTGGTAAACACACATCTTCTCATTTCATTCAATGAATCTTACAGACGTTCTCACTTCCACCCAATAAAAACAAAATAAGTAAAAACTCAATTTTTAAAATAATACATGTAGGAGTATTGAAAAAAGAAAGGAAATATGTTATCCTATTTTATCTATTTCTTTTTTGTTGTTAAAAAGAATACATGAGATATATAGTTGTGTTTAAAAAGAAAAGAATATATAATATATGGAGTAGTGGATAGGGGCCACATACTTAGAATATCACACAGGATAAAAGTGATCCATTTAGAGATTTTTCGATCCATCATCTAAATAAAATAAAAAACAGACATTAGATATGCATGTTGCGAGTTTAATCCTTACTAGTAGCACTAAAGGAGATAAATATAAGTATTTTTATAAGTTTCAACGATCTTGAAGGTTTTTTCTATTTTATACTAGAGCATCATTCACTCACCCTATTTTTTTTTAAGAATTTGTACAAACAAGTCAGGGTTAGACAAGCCAACAACTTCTCATACATCTCTAGATATTTTTTTAGGGTTAAATATACTTATAATCTTTGTTAATATACCACTGTTTAGTTTTAGTTTATGTAATTTTTTTAGACCTTGCAAATATGAATTTTTTACTTTTGATTCTTGGTATTTTATTTTTAATCCCTTCAAAATTTATTTATATTTGAATTGGTTATTATAATATATAAAATATTTTTCAGTCCCTCAAAATAATGACTAAAATAAACATTTACGAGGGTCAAAAGCATAAAATATATATTTATAAGAACTAAAAACAAAATAGCAAGGACAAAAATAAAAATATATATTTGTAAGGACTAAAATAAATAAACAAATAAAAAAAATATTTTTACAGAGACTAAAATAAAAAAAATGATATTTATAATAATTAAGAATATATTTAAATCTACTTTTTACATGTGTGGTAGTACTTCTCTTGTTCTTTATCGAATAATTTCGATAGAAGAAAGAAAGACACAAACCTGAACTAATAATATGGAGTGGTCTCTATGCAATTTTGCCATGTTATTTAGCTTTTTCCCTGTTTATCTGATTTACGAGCTGATGGTTGAATAGAAGTTTTGCAACCATTCATATAAAGTGGATAGACACTTTCAACTATAATGTTAGATTTGGATTACTTTTTTAATGTAAGAATTGAAGTACCCTTATACTTAAGAAAAATGAGCCACGCAAGAAAATAGGTAAATTTAAGATTTTTCGAAATAAATTTTGTTTAAGATAATTCTAAAACATAATTTTTTATGAAAAAGTAAATTTAGCCACGTCATAATATGTAGCTGAGTTTTTTTAGAAAATTGTATCATTTTTAGAAAATATGTTTTTTTTTCTTCCAATTTTAAAGAACTATTTTGGACTTCCAAAAACTTCAATTTTGATTTTACTAAATCTTTTTTTCAAAAATCTTGTACCACTTACTGTTATTTAAAAAAAAGTACAAAGTGGGGGTGAGAAATCCGAAAAATCAAACAAATAAAAATTGTGAAGAATAAGACCACGTGGGGGTATGAAAAGTAATAATCAATCTTTTATGATGAATGCAACATTTTGTGTTACTAAATGGACTCGGCTATCTACTGATCGAAAGTTTTCAAAATTGTGTTTTTTCTTTCAACGTTGCTGTTCACTTCATATTTGTTTATTCATCTCCAAATATATTTATTTATCCTTCTCCAAATATACTATCAAAAGTTAAAAGATGAACAATCATCTTTTTGTTTCTATATTATTAAATCCAAGAAGCCCATGCTTTCAATTTTGAAAAAATTTGCCCTATATAGCCCACAAAAATTTGAATATTTTTAATTATAATCTCCTTCAATCTCTCGATTCTCTCTATTTCTTTTAATTTTATATTTTTTTAAAATTTTTTTATTAAATTGAATGTTTTTATCATACATATCATGCATATAAAATTTTACACAAATATAAACTCATTTGATACATGTTATTGAGATACATCAAAATTAACGTCTTATAGACTATTATTAAACATTGTTAATCTTAATGAGTCTCAATGACATATCAAATTATTTTAGATTTGTGAAGAAAAAAAATAACATGTATGATCTATATGATATAAATTGAAAAAAAAATATATAAAATTGAAAAAAACAGAGAGGATTGAGAAAAATTATGATTGAAAGGATTCAAACTCAACCCACAATTATACCCTACACCACAAATCCTAAAAAAATACACATTTGCTCCTAACTTTATAAAAATTGAAAAAGTTTCTTACTCTCATAAAATTTTAAATATATTTTAAAAAACTTAAAATCGAGTTTTTTAAACATAAATGTGTTTTAAAAACCCAAATGATACTCCCATATTTAAAATGTGTACTATATAAACTGGTAAAATATGTGGTAGGGTGTAATTAATGGATAGGGGTGAAAATTTTCAATTTTGATTTGTAAGTAAAATTCCATGTGTGGACGAAAATAGGCCTGTTGTTCAGCTAGGCCCAAAATGCTAATGAACTTTTGCCCATGCCTTCTATTTCACCTCAATTTCTATTGAAATATATGAATAAGACATAACATTGTCAAAAATAATAAAATAACAATAAACATTAGTATCAAATAAATATTATTAAAAATAAGATAAAATTATTTTTAGCAGTATCTCAACTGATAAATGTCGATATTATTAAGTTGAACATTTTATCTCAGGAGCATTTATCAAATTTGGTTGAGGTGTGATAAAACAGAGTTTATGAGTATTTCGCCACCACAAATAAATTGTCTTCCACTCTTAAAGTCATTGTGGATGTCTCAGCGTCATAATACACTACTATATAGTAATAAAATTGCTATAGATTTGCACTATATACTACTTCAGAATTTATGGCTTTTATTAATTTGGTGCCTCATCTAAAGGCTGCATGTGACCCATTTTGCTACTAACTCCTTTATCTTGTCAAGTTTTTTGTTGGTTGTAGCTTTAATTTATTTTTTAGTCTAGGTTATGTTTAATTTGTTCGGTGTGTTGGGATTTTTTTCCCAATATGCTTTGTCGATACATGTAATGTGGGTCATTTCTAGTGCACAAAATGATTTTAGCATATTTTATGGTCTTCATAGTCATATATTTGAGGGTGTGTAATTAGGGCCTTTCCCATTAGACTCTTGTTTGTAAGATTGTATTTGTATTGTGTATTGGCCCTGCTTCTTTTAATGGAATTTCATTGACAAAAAAAAAAAAAATTCCCAAACTTTTGATCATCGTTAGGATTTTTCTATTTTATATAAGTTCATCCAACTATATATAATTAACAAGTTTATTTAAAAATAATAGCTTAATTTTATTTTTGATCCCTTATTTATCATACTAGCGAAAATAGATTTCCTATGTTTTAAATGAACTTTTTAGTTTTCAATGATCACATTTAATATTAATCATAACATATTTTTTCCTCAATTTTTGGTGATTTATAGCAAAATAAAGGCGACTTTTAGCCTTCAAAATGGTATTTTCTTTTCAAAAATATAATCAGGACAATAAATCACTATTTTTGGACAAAAAATTACTATTGTAAGGGTCAAAAATGTAATTTATGATCAAAACTACAATAATGTCATAATTAAAAGATCAAAAAATTCAATTTAAAATAACAGATTATTTTTTTTGAATATGATAAAATAGGTGACAAAAAGGCCAAGAATATAATTAACAAATTTAAAGTTAAAAAAAATAAAAAAATTCATGAACTATTATTTCTAAAGTATATGGTCAATTATCGTTGTAATCTTAAATAACTTTTAGATACCGATCTACGATATATTACCTTTGAACTCACCTATGAATAAAATACAAAAGTCATGTTTCATTTCAGAGTAAAACAGATACACAAACAAATATGTTCACCAACAAGCAATGAAATTATGTGGCTTCTATGAAACGGGACAAAATTCTCTCCATTAGTTATCCTTCATTTATGGTGTATTTGAAGAGTGACACACAAAAAAATATTAAAAAAATTTAATATCATGGACCTCCACTTAAAAGTAGAATCTACTAACTATATTTTTGGTTTATCTCTCCAAATACACCATTAAAAAAAAAAAACAAAAATAAAGTGGATCTTGTCCCCTGTGAAACTACCCGGCCTCTTAAAAAAAACATCGTTAAGTCTATTATTATTACAACCTTAAAATAATTATTTAAAATAAATAAATTATCAGTCCAAAAAAAAAATAATAATTAAAATGAGAGACACGTGTAGATAAGTGGTTCGGGAAACAAGGTAACGTGTTCGTTGGAAAAATCGAACCTTAACAACAGAGGCGCGTGAAACCCACGTACCATATAAATAAATCTACGCGCCACCGTCGGAAGCTTCCGGAGCAACTGCGTTCAAATCAAAACCTTGCTTAAAAGTGAATGTCTCGCCAGCACCCTTTTCATTCTTCTGATTCTCAAATTCACCGCCGGCGGCGTTATCTCCGGCGTGGTCGACGGCAAGGTCCGGTTTCTCAAGCTCTTCCCTCCAATCGGTTACTCCTTTGCCTCGTTCATCAAAATATTTGACAACAATTTTCATTCTTTTGAGTATTGCATAAAACTCTTCAACCTCTTCCTCTGTTGGAATTTCTTCTTCTTCTTTTGATCTATTTATTTTCAACTTTTGATTCACTCTTTCACATCCATCTTCATCTTCCTTTGTAACTCTCTTTTTCTTCATCTTTTCATGTTCCATATTGATGAGAGAAGCTTGAGAAAAAAAATAATGGTGTATTGAATTTATGAAGAAGAATAAGACCCTCCTTGTTAAAGGGAAGTCTTCTTTTTATATTTGAAAAAGGAAACAAAAGTAAATGGACTTATAAAATAAAGTATTATGTTGAGGGAATGTTAAGATATAATATCTAAATCTTTGTGGTTAGACTTTTGTTTATTTTGTTGTGGTGTTATTCCATTAAATTTGGTGAATATTTTGTATTTTTCTTTTTCATTACATTACATATGTGATAAATAGTTTTTAATATATTTTTAATTTGTCATGTCAAAAACTATTGTCTCGATTTTGTACTTAAAAATATTAAATAAATTATATTAATAATTTATATTATTATATTTCAACAATAATTAATATGGTGGGAGTATTTAAAGTTTTTTTTTAATGTGGAGAAGTAGTGGGAGAGAAGGTACTAACATCCTCTTTTTAATTAAAAAATTATCCCCCGCAAATGTTTTTGTTGATAGTTCATATAGTTTATACTTTTACTCTTTGTAAGAAATAATTATTTAATATTTTCATTTGAATATTTGTTATAAATAACAGAAAATAATGTAATAAAATTAGAAATATGTTAGCTAAAAAATAATTAATACACTAAAGATATAAATAAGAAAATCTAACAATCGAAGTAAAATGTAAGATTTGATGTTCATCTTCTTAAGCAATGTGAAGTGGATAACTTTTAATACTTAAACTTATCAAATCATCATGTGATGGGCCTCTTAAGAACAAATTAAAGAAAATTAATTAAATTTATATATCATTTAATTATTTTTGACTTTTTCAATCTAAAATTTAACTTAAATCTACACCTCAACCTTTCACGTGAACAACAAAAATACAAAATATTTTTACTCAAATAAAAAACGTTTTTTTAAATAAAATACTAGAGAAATTTGTGTATAATTATAAAGTTTTAGATTTGAATCTGAAATATGATATCCAGTTGAATTATATTTTATAGATAAATATAATATTTTTCAATTGAGTAAAAAATAAATAAAGTTTTAATGAATAAAGAAAAAACGAATAAAGCCCTACACATGACTTTAAACAAAAATGATGACAATGTTGTGGAAATTCGGTTTTCACAATGCCTATAATGTGTGAGTAACATGGGAAGAGTCGACGGTGGACGATTTCCATAAAATAATACAAAGAAAGTGGAAGAATATAAAATAAAACTACTTCTCTTTGTACATGCACTTATGCACATGCGAAAAATACGATTTTAAATATTGAATAAAAAGTAAAGGACGAATTTCATTTATAGGAATAGTTGTTTTGCGAGATTTAAGGGAATATAACACAAATCTTGATAAAGGAATGTTTTAGTTAAAATTTTAAAAAAGCAATAGTAAATAGTAATATGTACTCTAAGAACATAGGTTAAAGATTATCAATATATAAATATTATTTTGAAATCTGCGTGTTTTCTTTGGTGTAAGTCGAATATATATTTTTTTTATTTCTCATCAGTTCAGACAAAATTTTTTAGCCGAAATAAACTACGATAAGTAACAAAGTTCTATCTTTAAAAAATTAATGTTATTGCGTTTGTTGGTGTAAGTCGAATATATATCTTTTATATTTATCATCTGTTTAAATAAATTATTTTAGCCGAATAAGACAAAGTTTTATCTCTAAAAATTTAATGTTATTGCGTTATTAGAATTGAAAATTCAAAATTTAAACTTTTAAATAATCTAAAAAAAAGACTTAAATCATATCATGCAATTGCTATTGAATTGAAAGTTGTGTATGTAATTTATTTAAAAATTACTATTTCAACACAATTTTTAGTTTTTTATTCTTTAAGAAGTGTTGCAAGGATACATGTTCCAACAACAAAGAGTTTAATAATAATAAAGAAAAAAATGAAAAAAAGATAGTACT